>WBMW01004086.1:633514-713994 GCA_013396635.1 Penelope pileata | reverse complement strand
AAAAAAAAAAAAAAATGCCACCAATCCACCACACATCACCATCTTGCATACTTAGCTTTAAGTAACAGAGATATAAGTAATTATGTCAAAATGTGGTATTACCCATTTTTCACTAAAAAAGGTGCATTTTCTCCAGAAGGATCACTTTGGGTTTTAAGTCAGTGCAATTTTTTTTTTTCGCCTTGAATGCAGGCAGGTTTTGGACCTTTAATAATTGAGATCAGTAGATGAAAAGTTTTCTCCTTTTCTTCCTCCCTTGTACATCTGTCCCTCCTACATGGAATGCCAGCCTGTGAGGCCCAACATGATCCTGCTCTTCTGCAGATACTTTAAGGACCAAATTCCAAAACTGCTGCTTATAGAAATCTTCTCACTGACTTCAGTAGTGCTCGGATCAAGACCTATACAAATAAATTAGACTAGATATAAGGAGGAAATTCTTCACCGTGAGGGTGGTGAGACACTGGCACAGGTTGCCCAGGGAAGTCGTTCATGCTCCCTCCCTGGCAGTGTTCAAGGCCAGGCTGGATGGGGCTTTGGGCAACCTGGTCTGGTGGGAGGTGTCCTTGCCCATGGCAGGGGGGTTGGAACAAGATGATCTCTAAGGTCCCTTCCAACCTGAACTGTTCTGTGATTCTATGAAATTCAGAAAGAATGTTGAAATTAACACATACAGATGATGAATGCGTTAGGGATTGGGCTGGACTCAGTGTTTGTGATGTCCTCTTATGCGGCACTTCAGAACACCACAGCTTTCACTGAAACAAGCTCCTGGGAAAATAGATGGAGAACTTTACAAATACTGTAGCTGCTTCAGTATGCATACATAATAAACCCAGCTTCTGTAAATAACTCATTTTATCTGTCAAACATTGTAGGCACATATGCCACATTAACTGTCACTGGGGTCGTAAATAAACAATGTATCTGTCTGCACATGGCTTATGTCTGGGGGAAAACGAGCAAGTACACAGGAAGAACAGTAAGAAACACGTTTTAATTGTAAAATAAAATGTTAGTGTTGCTATCGCTAATTATTTTAAATACCTCTGAACCTAAAAACAGTTCATAATTCAAGAGAAAATACAAAAAGGCAATATTCAAAGAAAGCTGAGTTAATGATGCATCTAGGATGTATGTCTTAAATGCGTTCCTCCTACCAGTTGCTCAAATACAATTCTGGACAAATTTTGACTGCTAGTTCCTTTGTTCTTCAAAAAAAAAAGAACAAAATACCACCCCCCGCCCCCATCCCACAGACATACACAAAAGAAACAAACAAACAAACGCAAAAAAACCCTAAATACACAGTTTGGAGCTGTGGCAGTAACTGATGCTCTAACGATGCCTGACTATGCAGCCAGGAACTGCTGTGAATGACATTTGCAGATTCGGCTTAGCTCCATTAGAGTCAATGGTGTTTTGTGTATAAAACCCTATACAATTTGCATTTGGGTTTAGGTTGCAGGTCCTGACTGTGGTCTTTCTGTATATCAATAAACCAAACTTACATCCGTTTAACATTGGACTCCTCTTTCTAATAACTTCTTGGCGTGATTTTTGCTTAACAGTCTGTGCTGTACCATTTGTTTCTCGTTACCTTTAGGCACTAGAGGTAGTAGGAGACACCAAAGTATCAGAGTCTGCCCTGGACCACTGGACTATCCTGGTTGTTGAGACATACTCAGTTTATTTATTTTATTCTTTTCCTTTAGGCAGGGTTGTCACTTAAAAGACCAGCTTCTGGTCTGTTACAATAATTTGTTTCCTGCTGCATGTTTGAAAGCCAACAAATCCAAAGCAGATTCCCTATAGTCCCTTCTAAATTTGTTGTATCCTTGGTGGAAACAAATGTTCACCTACCAGCCAGCTATGGACAGAGACAACAGACTTGATTTATCGTAGAGTAAAATTAAGTTAAGCTCTGTCTGAGCCAAAGTTCTAGTAGAACTTATATCGTTATGCCATATTATCATTAGTCATAGAATTACGATTTAGTGTCTGTGCTAACCACTAATGCCACAAGAGAGGCGATGCTTTAAAGCAAAACAAAGGCCTTTATAAATTCTGTTGATTGGCTAAAATGCACCTTTTATATTAATAGCCTTTTAGCTAAGGTAATGAGCCAGAATATTAAGATTTAAGACGTTAGTGCTATTAATGTAATAGCTAATGGTGATGAAATTCAGACTTCAGATATTTGCATGGCACTCTTGGTAACTTATGAATGGGCAGAATTTGCTTGAACACCAAAATATCACAAGAAAGGACTGAGGTACATTTAACCCTGGGGTCACAAGATAGCTATGTCTTTGAAAAGAAATGTCTTTATTTCTGCTTGGCATGCGTATAGTGAGAATCCATCATGTGCATCCATTTTATTTTCCTTTGACGTTGTTAAATAGCTGATAAGTTGTTTTCTGCCACCCACAACATTTCAAGTAGCTTGCTAGAAAGCATATTCGCTCTATAAGGAGCTCTTGTTGCTGGATTTAAATAGCACAACTATAAGAAGGATTCCAGTGTGCAGACACCTCTTGTTAACAGCCCTTCCGTAGGTGCTTAAGTTCAAATTAACTGTTCTAAAATCCAAATTAGAGTCAAATCTGATGTGAGCCAATTTACTCTGCACAACAATCATAGGCAATGAAAAGTGTTCTGCTAGATTGCTGTTTAAATCAGATCACTGTAGCTCCCTCAGTGGGAAAGGATTGCAGAATAACAATGGCCAGCAGCTAAATGTAATTTAATTATTAGGTTTACATATTGGTTCGTTCTTGCATTGTTTAAAAAGAAACATTTTCAGCCAGGTGTACGCCGTCTGGGCAGTGTTAGAAATCATTATAAAAAGCTGGAGGAATAGTAGATTGATGATCTAACACACATTTAAATTAAGCAAGGTCTGATTGTTGAATGCTGAACTCCAGCAAAGGGTGGTGAGTTCATTTCCATCGAGGGCTGACATTTTGTCCTTTTTGTATATTGCATTGTTAGTGCTATAATGTATACAGCAATATGATGATGAAAAGCCCGGAGACCAGGGGTTTGAAAATAAAGCTGCCTTGTGGCTGGAATACCTATTCTTTCACACAGCAGTTTTTCTGGTTGAAATGCATGGTATATTTGAGAGCCTCCATTTAATATTAAGAAACCAAAGAGAAATAATAAGATGTCACTCCATCGCTGTCTTTCATCTGTCTGTTTGACTTTCTCATAACTGAAGGATGCTCCAGATTGGTGAATGTTTGGTGGTGCAGGCTATCACTGCTTTAGTACTGTGCCTTTTTCCCCCAAGTTCCTTCTTTTGTGTGGTAACAGCAAAATTCCATATCACATCACTGTTTGATATGATTGCTTGATAGGGTGTGATGACACATTCATATTATGTTAGCAGCATAATTTAACTGCTCCATTTTTTTTAAACCATTTGCAAAAGTGCCTGAAATGTGTGCATTATAAAATAGGGTCATTACAGCTATAGTTGAATTGGCATTTCAGTAATAAACCCTTTGTGGAGGGCTAGATGTTAATGCAAATCTTTTATCATTATAAATATGAACCAGTCAGCAACAGTATGAAGTGACTTCAGTAAAAGGACACTGGAAATCTTGATTTGCTGAGTGCTGATACTGTGACTATTGAAGTCCCCACACCATGCCAGCAAACTCTTCTCAAAAGTGTTTTTGTCAGAGTGATGCATGTCCGGTGGTTGGCTGAGGAAGGAGCACTGCTTGTGGCTCAGCTGGCTCCGTAGCTCAGGAGCTGCAGACATCCACTGTGCTCAAGGGACAGAGGCTGAAATGGGTTGCTGTCTTCTAAACGTGCCTGCAGTCGGTATTTCGTATGGGTGCCAAAGAGCATCACTCTGTAGCATTGTGGGTCCAGCTCTCTGTCTTTCCTCAAGCAAAGCCTACTGCGATAAAGATGAGTGTCTCTCAGTAAAACTGGTACAGCCCTTTGCGCTCCATTTTTGAGAATTTCATATTGTTTTAAGAATGAAATAGAAGTGTCTGTAGTGCACGTAGAGAACTGAACAAAAAGATTTTTATGCTTGAACTTGTCTCATCTTTTCTTGCTCCTTCTTTCCAAGGAAGTTACTTCAGCTGTGCTTCTCTGAGGGATGGAAGGCATCCCCACAGTGAACTGAGAGCATCTCCTGTTGAAAACAGGAGGCTCAGTGTTGATCTCAGGTTTGGGTTTGAAGTAGGCTAGTGGACACCTGCAGAATCCTTTCTGTTGTCTCTGGCAGCAGAACCTCATATATGTGTTTTTGTCCTCTTCTTCCAGGGCAAAGTGCTGGAAAGAGCAGTTGTCTCCCCAAAAAACATGACTTTCCTTCTGGGACAAATTTAATGCCACTTAGGGGGCTGTCACAGCTAAAGAGAACTTTTAGGAAGTACCATGAAAAAGCAAGATCCATTTCTTACTGTATGTCCATTCAAGAATGAAATGGTGGAATTCCATCTTTTTAGACGGTCTGTGATCTACAGAAATTTGAACTTTAAAAAATCCAGGTCTGGTCTTTAAAAAGGCCATTGTAGTAGAAGCACGTACCCTATGTGTGGACACCTGGTAAAAAATACAAAGAGCTTTTCTCAATTTCAGTACAGTTTGTTTAAATTTAGAAGAGTGTTGGATGACTTTTTGAATGCTTGTTCACTCCATAGCCACATAAAAGTCATATCTGCCTGCATGGTCTATTTACTTTTTAGGTCAGATTTGACACATATATGTGTTATTTCAGGAGTGTAATCACTCAACTTGTTCCTGGTTTCAGGGAGTTTTTATACTCAGGTTCTTGTGAATTGAATTAAATGGCTAAAAGATTCATTTGCTGTGGAAAATAAATAAATAAACAGCTCGGTGGATATTATGTCTCTGATT
The DNA here is from genome assembly GCA_013396635.1 of Penelope pileata. Taxonomy (NCBI): domain Eukaryota; kingdom Metazoa; phylum Chordata; class Aves; order Galliformes; family Cracidae; genus Penelope; species Penelope pileata. The sequence continues at coordinate 709,110 of WBMW01004086.1, read as the reverse complement.
AAACAGTGTGAACCAGAGAGATGGTTCTGTGTTGCGTTTCAGTCTGGAAGGCCACACGCTCCGAGTGTTTGAGCCAGCTCTCATGTCTCAAAATTTAAGGAGCGGAAATGGCGAAGGTCCTCCTAACGCAGGTGGAGATGTGCTGACCTCGGAGGGACGGGCAGTCTGTGAGTCGGTATGATGAAACCCATAGTTTAAACGCTGTAATTTCTCGTGTTGAAAAGGAACAGAGCGTTTCCAAAATACACAATGTTGTGGTATACACCATATTGTACGAGGTAGATGTAAAATCTGTAGGTGTTCTTGATGAATAGCAACGCACTCTGACGGTAAAGGCTCAACACAGGAAAATTAGGTCACAGCAGCTTGCTTGCTCTTTACACTGTCATGGTTGATTGGTTATTCTCATCACCCTTTGTTTAAAATCATTTCAGAATTAATTGGCGTTCATTAACGCAAGTCTTTGTAGCAGAATTGCAGAAACAGTCATTAATGTAGCTAATAAACATAAAAAAGAAAAAAGGATCCTATTACCAGGTCCCTACAGGCTGTTAACTAACATTTTGAATAAGAATATATAAACATAAATTAAACATTTTTACAAACTGCTAAGAATGTGGGAATTTAGCATGGTGGTCTGTAGTAATGCTTTGAACCAATTTGTTATATTATGTCGATTTTTTAAGGTTTCTGCTATAAAGATAGTGGCCCTGATTACATTAGATTAGATTTTTGCTGCAGTCTTAAGGAACCTGAAGTTTGCTTAAGAGGTCTCTGCCTCTGCTGGTGACTACAGATGAGGCTCTACTACTGGTGAGCTACGACGGATGAGGATCTGATCCTTCTCCTCTGACTCACCTCAAGTTCAGTGAGTATTTTTCTTGAGAAAGGTAGAGGTTCCGATTCCTTTGGTGATGCATTGAGAACAAAAGGAACAAAAGTCTTGCACTTTGGGTCACAGCAACCCTGCTACCAATACAAGCTGGGGGTGAAAGGACAGAGCACAGCCCTGCTGGAAAGGACCTGGGGGTACTGGTGGGTGGCAGCTGGGCATGAGCCAGCCATGTGCCCTCGCAGCCCAGAAACCAACCGTACCCTGGGCTGCACCAACAGCAGCGTGGGCAGCAGGGGAGGGAGGGGATCTGCCCCTCTGCTCTGTGCTGAGACCTCACCTGGAGCCCTGCGTCCAGAGGTGGAGTCCTCAGCACAGAGAGACATGGAGCTGCTGGAGCACGTCCAGGGGAGGGCCACAAACACGGTCCAAGGGATGGAACAGCTCTGCTAGAGGACAGGCTGAGAGCTGGGGCTGTGCAGCCTGGGGGAGAGAAGGCTCCGGGGAGAGCTGAGAGCGGCCTGTCAGTATCTAAAGGGGGGCTACAGGAAAGGAGACACTCTTTAGCAGGGTCTGTGGTGATAGGACAAGAGGAAATGGTTTCAGCCAGAAAGAGGGGAGATTTAGACTGAATGTGAGGAAAAAGTTTTTCATGGTAAGGGTGGTGCAGCACTGGCACAGGGTTCCCAGGGATGTGGTGGGTGCCCCGTCCCTGGAGACACTCAGGTCAGGCTGGAGAGGCTCTGAGCGCCCTGATGGAGCTGTGGGTGTCCCTGTGCATTGCAGGGGAGTTGGACCAGATGGCCATTAAAGGTCCCTTCCATCCCAAATGACTCCATGGTTCTATGAACTTAGAAGCCAGAAGGTTTGGTTGAGGGTCAGCAGCAGACACTGACCGGTGCAAATATCTCTCATTTCATTTGTGTGGGAGAAGGTTGGTTGCAACTTCATCTGGGTGCTCTGCCATCTGGTTTTCATGTTAGATTGAGTTAGAGCAACTCAGTAGAATGTGCTCATAGATTTGCTGCGTTAATTACAGGATCTCCCTTGCTTGGGCTGTTGCATTCATTTGATGGAATATACAATTTAGAAGGCACTGCCTTATCTCTTAAACAACACTCCAAGACATTTTTTTCTAGTGGAACTCCCGAGGTGGTTAACAGAAGAGTAAGGTAGGAAACACCTCTGGCACGTGTGGGCGGAGCGGGGGGTCGTGACTGCCCGACCCCTGCAGAGCCTGTGGGGATGCAGCGGGGTCCTCTTGCTCAGGGTTGAGGTTTGAGCTGGTTGAGGAGTAGACTCCTTTCTGTGCTCATGGGTTCTCGTTACCCTAAATAGAGTGAGATAATGCCTGTACTGCCTGCTTCTACAGGGAAGGGAGCTCTGGCTTTTCAAAGGGTGATAAAAGCAATTGCAGCCCCGGGCACGCAGCAGAAGCCCCCGGTGCGAGCTCTGGCTGGCTCTGCGGGAGCTCCTTCCAGCCACACGCAGCTCCCTGCGCTGCCCGGCTGGCCGGCGGCAGCGGTGCCGGGGAGGCAGCCAGCCTCCTGCCCTCCGGCACCTGTGCGGGCTGGCACTGCCCGGCGGGCACCGCGCTGCCCCCAGGGCCCGCAGGACACCTGGGGCCCAGCGTGCAGCCTTGATGAGGTGCCTAGGCAGCCAAGTGAGCATGGCGGGGGAACAAGTGCATGGAAATGCCAGATTATTTATCCTGAAATGTTGTAGACAACAAAATGGAGTCTTAGCAAAGGGTGACTGGAAAATGTGTCACTTACTATTTAATTTTTTAATGTCTTTACCACAGTTTGCTGGATAGAAAGGTTAATTTGCCGATGATCCACCTAATGTACTCGGTGTGTTTTGAGAGCGCTGTAAGATACTAACACCGCTGATTGATGCCCTCTGAACTTTGGGTAAATGCGGAGTCGCCATGCAAATGCAGTCTTGGCATACACTGTGAGTTACAAAAACATTTTAAATATGAAATCAACTAGACAAATACATTGCTTTGTATGTCTGACTCGATACACGGGGTCTGTATCTGTATATGTATTCTGACATGCAGAGAAACATGAAGGCTTGCAACTGATCCATATACATTACTTTTTACAGCGTACGACTTCAAGGAATTCATTCCCTAAGTAGGATACAATTGTAAATGAACAAAGAAATATGTTTACCCCTGCAATTAAAACATAATAACGGAAAGAGAAAAAATGATTTTAGTCTAACTTTTGTTTATTGACTAGAACATATAAATGGCTTTAGGCACTACTAAACAATAAAAAAAAATGTGGCTCACTATTGGGTCTTTTATCCATTTTAATTTATTTTGATGCTGCATGCAGTTTCTGAATATCTTTTGTGGGTTGTAATAAAATAGCCGCAGTGCAATTTTGCATGTATGTCAAGCGGTGCGTGACCTGATATGCAAATTTAATACCAAGGTGCCAAAACTGAATTCATAATGTTTCACATCTACAGAGCTGTTTAAGGCAGTTTAGAAATCAATGAATATGTAATATGAAGGTGATAAGACCTAAATAAAAACCCTATTTATCTACTATGAAAAGTATTTATACACAGAATATTTAGCACGAGCAGAAAATGGACAGAGTTTCCAATTATATGGTTTGCATAAACAAATGTTGAACCATGTGCTTAGAATAGATAATAACACAGCTAGTTCCTTCGCATTATACTTTATACTTCAGAAATGTTTACAGATGTCTCTCTCTTAGTGTATATATAAAACGAAACACTAAACCGAAGCAGCTTTTGAAGAAAACCTCTTTGAGGTCTCTTATTTATTTTTAATTTACAGTATATGGGGTGCTTCATTATAGGTTTCTGTTACCGGTTTTCAGGTTATTAAAGATCAGTGAAATAAGATACACTTTTGTGAAGTCTTGTAGTTTATGGTGAAATAAAGGACATAAATTTAACTGGTAATAAATAGGAATCAAATGTTTTCCATCTGCTTACCTTTAAAAGTAGAGGAGATCTAATTTTGGAAGCATTTTGACTTTTGAGATCTTTTTCTGAATCGATGAACTGATTATTTCTATTCTTTTGTCCAAAAAGCTAATCTAATAAAGTTTCAGGAGTTTACCAAACGGTACCAGTGAATTAGATTGGCCTTTCGCTCAGCATATTTCTCTGTGGAGATGGACTGGGAATCCAGCTCGTGATTGATGGCAGTCAGTCTCAGCTATATCACACGGACAATATACACCATGTCCCCATGGAGGAACAGAGAGTGTGCGTGTCCTATCGGCCGGCTGTGTTGTTTTACGGCACCCTGCCAGTCAGCAGAGAGATGTTTATATCTCTTGGCTTGAACGAAGTTACCACAGTAATACACCCGCGTGTTGAGCAATCAAGAAAATGTAGGGGTGCAGCAGGTTTTGAAAAATGTCCTTCATGCCACGTGTGTACCACTGATATCTGGAGGAGATTTTGCGTTCATCTTTCTAGAGGCTGAAGTCCATCATAGGAAAAGTCCGATCATTAGACTGACGTGTGAAATAATGGCTTGAAATAGGTACTAATTTATCATTGTTCTTGTGTAAGAAACAATAGAAAACTCAAAAACCTCAGAAGGGTATGCTTGTTTTATTATTATTATTTTTTATTTTTATTTTTAGCCTGACCTTAAGCCAACTTGGGTGCAGTTTTCCTCTGTTGGTCAACAGCCTGTTGACTTAATGTCTTGAACCTCATCAAGGGTTTAAAGCTCACAGTAAATTTGAACACCTTGTTTCTCTGACCAGCTACAGATGAGCAGAACTGGGAGGTATAGATAATAGCGAAGAAGACCTTAGTTTTTGTCCGTTGTGCAGTTACTGCCCCGTGAAATTGCTACCTCCCTCAGAGAAATGAATGATGGGGTCATTTTTTGTTTCTGCATGAGGGATCGCCTACATTTCTTCAGCAAGTGCTAAAACCATTCTTTTTTATGAAGTTTTCTTTGGCTCATGCCACTTTTTATTACGAAGAGATTGTATTAAAAAAGAAAAGTAGCCAGCATACTGTGAACACTGCACTTTGCACTTTGTGCAAAAGCCTCATTTTAATTTTCTGTACCAAGTAGGCTGTGTTAACCATCCTTGCGTGAGGGAATGGTGCCATGCTCCTGGGAGGGGAGCGTATTGGAGCACATCACAGTTTCCCTTGCCCAGACGTACCCCGTAAGAGGTTTATTTTAAGGGTCTCCAAAATGGTTAGATCCTTGAGGTTTCCCTCATAAATTTCTCTTGGCATCATCTTCATGGTCCTGCCAGTTGCTGAGTTCTCACAGGAGACCACAAACCTTTCCAGTCCTAAAAGAAACCTGCAGCGAAGGACTGTATTTGGATAAACCCTGGAACAGTACTGCAGAGAAATTTACCTTCCTCTTTCGGGGCACAGTGCTCGTGGAGGAACTGTGCCATTGTGTTCCCCTTTGGTTGTTCAAACATTGCCACTGAAAGGACTGAGAGGCCAAAACCAAGAGTTGATAGAGTAAATAAAAAACCTGGAATATATGTGGTTTAGTAAAGAAGTGAATAAGAGTATATTTTCTTTTCCAAGTTGAAATTAAACATATAACCTTCTCAGAAATATTTCTAGTACTTTTCTTTTTCTCTCTCTCTTTTTTTTTTTTTTTAATGGAACATATTATCATAGTATTTATGTATTTATCTTTAAAATTAATGGACATCATTAAGATAAATTTTATTTCTCAGGAATTTTTGTTTTGATCTTGGCTACATATATATATTTTTTTTCTTATTTAGAGACAATTTTATTTTCTTTTTAATGCAGAGTTTTCCTTGGAATGAAAATTCTTGCTCCTAACCAAGTCACAGAGCACAGAATAATGTTTTTAGTAAGCAGTTTGGGTTATTTTCCTCCAGAATCCTCATTTCCCTCTTCAGGCTCTTTCACAGAGCATGAGGAGAGTGGTGGGAAGAGCTGGTCACGCAGAAGGAACTGCTTGGGGCAGTGACAGAGGCTTTTTCTTGTCCAAATTCTGGGCTCCCACTAGAGTTTGGGGCTGTAGTGGAGGCCTCTAGTGTTTGAACAGCCTGTTCCTGGGTTCAGCTTCAAGGTTGGACGAGAGCTCCATCCTCACACCACAAAAAAGCGGTTTCGCGTTGAACTGATCTACTGAACTTTTCTTTATGCAAACCCTAGAGCAGGTGTGTTTTGTGTAGTTTGGGATTATGCATAAATTTTGGACAAGCAATGGAAATACAGTACAGGTGATTGGTAAGTGCCTCTATAAAATAAATGGGAAGTCTCAGTCTGTCAGTGAAAACTAGCACCTTACTGCCTGACACGAGGCTTCCCTTGGGTTTTCTTCTTGTGCAGAAAGGCGTAATGCACGTTTGTCCTAACACTGCCGTACAGAGTTGCCAGCTGGGGAGGCCTATGCCCAGAAAATACATTTCTGTGAAGTTTATTTAGTCATCTGGGATTGTTGTCTGCTTCATTATTCAGTTTTTATCTAAACTAAGAATTAGGGAGACTAATTTCCTTTGGAAAATATTTCTATATCTGGGAGAATTTTTTGTCACAGAGTTGCATTAGTGACAGTTTTCTGCTTTGGGGAATATCTCTCCAGGAGAACTTTAGTAATAAAGAAAACATTCAGTACATAAATCCCTAATTTTCTTGGCAGCTTACATATCTTTATTTGTGATTTTTCTGTCCCTGTCTTTTAATCAGTGTCATGCTGTGAAATCTGCCATTTTTGCCATGACCAACCCATGAAATTTGTCTTTGCTGTTTCTGTGATTTGCATGGGGCTTGCTTTTTGATTAGCAAGCAGAGTTCACAAGTGCATGTTTTATTTGCATTAATCTCTGCTCTCCAAAAAACACACGGCCTCTCGGTCTGGCCCCCAAATTAGAGTTTGACTTGAGGATTGTCATTTCTAATATTAAGTGACATTTACCTCAAGTATGTTGCTTTCTGAAAGCAGATGTTTGGTTAGGTGACAGGGTGCTGTCAGTGGAGCTTACCTTACATACCTGGGTTCACCACCTTGGTGTTGCAGCCTTCTCATATTCACTCAGGTTGGTATAGGTGGATAAGCTATATACAAGCTTTCTGCAGAAAAGAATTTAGACACTTTAAGTGTGTGTCATGCAGCAAAGCAGCTTACTGTAACAGGCTCAGTTAAGGGTTGCAGCCCCAATTTGAGGGACAAAATCTGTGGCTCGTACTAACAATGTGTGATATTTGGACAAATTGTACTTTTAACACTGAAGTGTCTTATGAACCCTTTGGCCCAGCAAAAGACAATATGTTTACTTTAACAATGAGCTGACATTTTGACAATTATTAAAAAAAAAATTGGGTTTGGCTTTAAGCGTATGGTCAGAATGAATTCGTGTGCTCTTCCTGGAAGAATACTTACTGTAATGGATTCATGTGCTATCCATGTGCTTGTCACATGTTCTTTTTTATGCACATCCCTCTGTAATCCCATTTCAATGCCACTTTAATTTAGCATTAGTTAATGGACTCCACATAAAGGTTGCTCATTTTTTATCTCCAACTAAATTTCTGGTATTTAAAACTTCAGAGCTGGAGAGAAAAGCACTCCATATTAATAGCAGCACTTTGGAAAATTAACAGATTATCTTCCTTTTTGTCTGTTGATTCCCTTTTACTACTTTACAAATTAATAAGCAATACAATAAAGTGCTGGAGATAAGTCATAAAAGATGAAATTCAGTATTGGAAGGGAATGTTCAGCTTACCTATGTGTAATAGGCATCAATGACTTTTGGCTAGTGTGGAAGATGTATGGATCCCCATTGGTCGGCAGGAACACGAATTAACTGAGTCACCAGTTCAGCAGAGGAAAGGTGCTTGTGTTAGGAGTCTACCTCCATGCACTTGCTATAACTGATATTGCTAGTTGCTTTCTTAGGCTGAACTGGGAGCCTAACTGCCCAAATAATGTAAATTTTGGAGACACCTGCTTACCTTGGACAACCAAGTTGGAAGACGAAGGCAGCTGGTAGAAGTATCTCCTGGTATATGAAACCTGCAGCGGTCCATGGGAAATAAGTTATTTGATTCAGCTGTAGTCTAGGTTTCACTCAAGGCCTGGAGTGTTTGAGTTTTTCCACTACCTTCATTAAAATGTGACTTAGGTTGGATGGGTCCACAGTGTGGTGTGAGATGGCCCTACAAAAGTCAAAGTAGACAAGATCCGCTGTGACAGAAAAAGAAAATACTTCAATGAATAAATTGGCTCCAATTGTTTATTATCTATTATTTGTTATCCCAGAAAAAGGGTTTATCCAATAAGACTGGAGCTAAATTTTCGTAGGACGTTTTAAATAAAAGTGGCTTCATGTCAAATTTATTCTGGAAAGGTCAACATTAGTTTACATCAAAGGTTTGGGTTGTTGAGAAACAATAACATAAGGTCATAATTTCAGCTTGTTTGAAGAGCTGCAATGAGCTGTTTCCCAGGGATTCGATCTCTGGTAAACAGGCCCCTCTAGGCTCACTTGCAGGAGCTTGCAAATGCACTGATGCTCTTTGCCCAATAGGTTCAGGACAAAAAGCAAGCCAGAAAGCTGCCAGAGTTTAAATACAGAATTTGGTTCCTGTTTCTTTTATTTTTCTTTTCTTTATTTTTCATCTTAATTTTTAATGGTGAAGTCCTGGAGCAACTAATGATGGGAGGTAGAAAGAAGGGGGGTAGCTAAGAGGAAAGGTCGTGGTGTTTAGACCCCAACTTAATCTAGCGTTGTAAGTGCACGGTGCAACTGAAAGTTGCAATAAAAGTGGATGATCCTAAGGGTCCTTTTACAAAATATGTTATCAGCTCCAAGCTGGAGCCCCTTTCCATCAGGTTGAGAATGGGTCAGAACTGAAGGCTTCCCTCTGTAGTCGGTAGGAAGCCTTTGCTTCGCTGAGGGAGGGCGCTCAGAGATGCCAGCCCAGCATCAAGCAAACTGCTCCTGGCCTGCTGTAACCTCTTTCTCAGAGGGTGGGAGGCATGTGCTGTGCTGAAGGTTTACCTGTGCTGTCATTGCTCACGAGCTGGGGGAACAGGTGGCCTGAGCGCTCCGGTGGGAGCAGATGAGGCAACGGCCCTTCTTTAATATGGTCAAGGCCCTTTCCATCCCCTGAAGAGCAACCTTTCCCTTCCCTCTGATTACATGCCAGGAGGCACCTTTTGATTAGTTGGCTGCCACTGCAATGTGGAAAGGACCGTGTCTAACAAACACTGCAGCTGGCTGTTGGTCTCAGGAATCCGCATGTCCTTGTGTGTTCGGCTATCAGAGTGATGTAATTTTGAAGTTTATCTCATCACAGATGTAGGAGTCCAAAGATTAACATACAAAAGGTTGTCTAATTCCATGCAGTTTAAGAAATTCCTTTAGAAAAAAAAGTAAGAACAATGGAGTCGTGACACTGTCTTTAATGAACTGTTGAATGAACTTTGTGAGCTCCATTTACTGGGGCAGGATATCGGGCCTCCGAGGCTTGTGGAAGCCATGGAGTCCCTTAGGATCAAGTGGCAGATCTTATACTGGGAATATCCAGCAATTACCCAAACCCTTTGAGTACTGTTACTCTCAGCTCTGATTTTCACTCTAACATTGCTAGTGGTACTAATTTTTAAGTTTCTCACAGACTTCTGTTCATTGCCCCTCAGTGATGCGCTAATTAGAGCAGCCAAATGCTACAAATGAGTCTGTGTTTGCGATTTTTCAAGGACTGGAGTCTAATCATTTTCTCCACCACTATAAAGATGTCATGCGGTAATGTGTAAAGTTATGCTGTGGGAAACCAAACAGAGAGAGAGAGAGATAAAGCATTCAAGGGTGTCTGATTTAGCTCCTCTGAACGCGGCCGTGCTAATGCACTCTGGGCTCGATGGCTGCTGTGCATGAGGTGCTGCACAGCCTCGCGCTTGCAGTTGCAGCAGTGTTTCTCTCTCCTAAGAAAGAGATGTACTTCAATACTCACAAATGTTTGAGCCTGGAAAAAGGGCACCTCCGGAAAGGCTCCGTGCAAGTAACTGTGCTTCAGAATTGGCAATAAACAAAGTGCTGCTAATCTCCCAAAAACCAAGATCCACAAAGCAGACACATATCTATGAATAGGGAAAGGCCAAAAGAAAATTTGTGGATTCTCCCTTCGCCTAAAATACTTTCTACAATAAAGAAAAAATAATCTGTTTGCATTTGCAAGCAAGCACTCCAAAGCAGTGAGAACTTTTCTGCAAGCTTGCCAATATTGCAGAACAGCAGTTCTGTGACATGTGGCAATTCCATGGTACTTGGGAGAACACGGGATGAGGAAATCCTGCTGTCTGGAGGTAGATTTAAATCCTCGCTGTGTTATTCATCCTACCAGATTTTAGTGGCTGAAAATGTAAGGCATTTAGTGCAGGATTAGGTTGTTCTCTGAAAACAGTTGGAAGATCACACCTGCCTTGTCAGTCCAGCTTGAAACTGCATTTCAGTTCCCTAGTGCTTCACCTTCCATGGGGAGTTTACAGTTTCTGGGAAGCTCATGGGAAGAGGCATCTCCTTCCAACACACGCAGTTCTGCATGTTCTGCATGAAGAAGGGTGGGAGAGCCTGGCCTCCACGAGGCTGCCGCTGGCACTTTGCTGGTGTGATCTATGTGTGGTTAACCTCATGGCTCAGAGCAGCTGTGCATACATGTGAAGTTTGGAATGTTTAGCGGAGAGATGATCCAATGTCTGTACGCACCATGCAGAGTTCTTTTACGACCATTACATTTAATACGTATGGAGGCTTCCCTTAAATGCATTTGCGCCGTGCTAGACGATCGTACCTAATGCACAACAGAGACAGAAGTAAAGATATTTTCTCATGAACTCAGGGACTGAGTACACCAATTCTGAAAAACATCATCCTGCTTTTGTTGAACATAATGGCAGAAACTGCTCTCTTCAGCATTTCAGGACTGAAAACTCTCCTCTCCACTGCCCTTTTCTGTGTATTCCTTGATTCTTTATAGAAGAGTTTGAAACCTTTTCTGTAACGCTATTTGACTAGATCTATGATGATGTATGCCAGAACATGTCAAAATAATTGTGCGGTGACTATTCTGGGTTAAGGAGAATCATATTTAATGTTACTAATTTTCACATTATTTCACCCATAAAAATCTTTCTAGCAGCAAAAGTTTTATTGCACTGTATTTCAGTCTCTAATTTATTCATGGGATAAATGTTTCATATAATGAATTTTCTAGTAAATGTGTTCTGAAATTCATGCAGAAGCAGGACCACTGTAAAGCTGCACACAGTTGCATTAAAAGAGATAGATTTCCCCCACTGGAAAGTTTGGAGGGCAAATCCTGTAGCTTTCTGCCTTTATAGCCCTGGCTTCCTCTTTTGTTAAGCTTTTGCAGAGCTTTAACAGCTTTATGGCAAAAATGCTACTACTACATAATGTGCAAGCTCATTGTGATTTATTTTATATGTGCAATTCTTTGCATTAACAGAATATTAAGCCTGATGTTTTTCTTGATCATGACTTAACCATATTTTTAGTGTTTGCACTGAATTGTTTTTGTTCCTCTTTGACACCTTGGCATTCACAGGCAAGGAGCAAGAGGTCTTGAAAGCTCATTTTCTTTTTGGTGGAATAAGGCACTCGGTTACAGACCTGTATAGCGTTTGAAGAAGAGGCAGAGAAGAGCCCTGTAGAGACTGATTCTTTTGCTGGTGTCCTGGTTTTTGCTAAAAATGACACCTAGATGAGGTAACTTGTACAGAGCAGCACATAGATCGTAAGGGCATAACCACACACAATGTATTAGTGGCCTTAGGTTTCCTCCTGCCTTTGTGGAAAGTCTCTTGCTGCATACACCAGGTGACAAAATCAGCATTTCCAGCATCTGAAAGCCTCACATTCCTACAGCAGAGAAGTGAGCATCAGATGTTCCTGAAGAGGTTAAGCCTCTCAGGTGTTACTGAAAGGGCAGCTCTACCTTGTTGTTCTGCGTTGGTGAAACGTTTGTGGATGAAACTGGTCTCGAATAACCCAAACATATCACAGGGGCACTTAGCCTCAACGCTGGGTAAGTTTCAGGGACTAGCTCGTCGCCAATCAAGTCAGTGATTAACAGCTTGCAGCAAAGCAGATATGCCCTGCTGCCATGCCATACAAAACATTCACAGTGGTCAGCAGCGACATAATCACTAGCTGTGGTTACCTCTCTACACGTGAGTAACACCTACAAATTTCTGACTCTGAGTATGAGAAAGTACTGAAGTGGCACTATTTTTAATGCAGTGAGCTTAACAGTGATCAAAATAACAACAAGGGAGGGCCGAGATGTTGAACTGGAGGTAGCAGTGGTGGGTGTCAGTGATACTACTTCAGTGTACCTAAAAGCCTACAGTCTGCTGTTCCTAATTACCAAGGCATTGCTGCTCTGTGATCTTTGATGTAGTCAGGACAAACACTTGGCAGAAATCAGAAAAGGGAGCCATTAGCAGTCCTGGTGGTGAACGGAGTGGACATCTGCACTCTGAACAGGTATAGTCTCCCAGCGTCGTTTCTTTAAGGCTGCTTCTTAAATAAATGAGGTAACCTTAGCCCATTCCAGATTTCTGTTTTAATATTCTTTTCAGGGCATGGAGATTTTAGGATGTGAATCTCTGAGTGACCAGATGCATAGGAGCAGGTATTAAACTGCTACGATCTAATTGATATATGCTGCCATCAGTTTTGACCCAGGTAATAGCACAGCTAAAACAATTTCAAGTGAGTCGAAACATCGCTGGAGTACTTACTGCAGTGATATAAAAATCTTGAAGCAATGTGTCTTAAGTCCTGTAAATCATGTGAGAGTTAATGAAACCTCTGCAAGAGTATTCCATATCTATGATGCGTTCAGCTGCAGAACGCTGCTGTTTTGTGTCTGGTTTTAAGAATTAGGTAAACTTTTGATGAAGTGCTATAGTTGATAGGTTTGAAAAATAGAGATTGGTTTTTAATGGTTCATTTTTGTGGAGATGATAATAATTGCACAGGAAATTCCTGTAATCCACTGTATTTCAACCTAATGTTTTGATTTTCTTTTGCCCAGAGGAATTTTTCCTTATGGAAACTTTGAAACGAGAGATGCATCTGTTGTGTACATGGTATCTGTTTCAGCTGGTTTGATACAACTGAGTCAGACCAACTTCATAAGCGTGCTCTTCCAGCACCTAAAATTTATTTGCCTTACATTTATCAGTGAGCTATAAATGTTGTCCTTTGAAAGGGAAGTTGCTAGATAATCGCAAGAAAAAGATAACAGGTGAGACTGCAGACACATAGGCATACATTCCTCCCTCCATATGCACACATAAATCCTTTTGACATTAATGAGGATAACATGCATGTAGTGAAAAACAGACAAGACTGTGTAATAAAAGCTGTGCGATGTGAAGCACTTAAAATGCCACATCAGGCCTCTGTTTTCAAATATTTTCTTATCAGTATTGCTGTGCTTAATATATACAAAGGCCTTCATCTCTTTTAAATTAGGTCTGTGTTATGGATTTTCCTAATTTATCCTTCCATGATGTTTTTATTGGTAGGAGCTTACTGCTGGAAAAGAAGCTAATTCTGCCATGTTATTCCAGGATACATGCAAAGGAAACGGATTCAGCAACTCCAGGGAAGAGCGTTCTGTCCCGAGTTCCCCATCTGCGTGCCTGAGAGCTGTACTCCACTCTGACGTGCGCTCACACCTGGGGTATTGGGGGGCACTGGACAATTTCAGATGCTTATTTTAGGAGGGAGTGGAGCGAGCTAAGAGACCCTAAAAAAAGCCTGAGTTTCACAGAAAGCATTCAACAATTTTGAAATTCAGGTTGGACTTCCTCAGAGATGCACAGACCGATAATCAATTTGGAAAATGTTGTTTGTAATGCCAAAAGTCCTGGCCTGCAATTTACATCTGATTTATCAAACCAGATGTTGTCACTGATGAACACCTAAAAAAAAAAAATTAAAAAAGAGGGAAAAAAAAAAAGAAAAAGGTACTTTCTCAAAAATGAGACTGGCATAGTTATTGTGACATTTAAAAAAGTAATAAGGTCTTGTGTGCTCTTATTTGCCTTCTGGTTTCCAAGCCAGTAGGTGCAGCATTCTGAAGCTGTTCTCAGTGACTGTGTAAGCTGAAAAGCTTTTAAATAAATGAAAACTAAGTTTTTCGTGTGAGTAAATGGTGTAGCAGCTTAGACTTTAGCAGGAGCAGCAAATGTCTTGGAACTCTATGTAAATCTGGTGGGCTAGTGGTGTTTCTTCAAAGTTGTCAGATTTGTTCTAATGCTTGCTAGGTAAAGGTGAATCCCTTAAAATAAGAAGTCATTGCCATCTGAAAAATACAAAGATCCTTATCGCTGTAGTCTCTCTGACAGCAAACAGATTCTGCTTAGTTCCGTAAATAAGATGCTGTTGTTTCAAAAAGGGTCTTAGAATGCATCTTTTCTTCTGTAATTACTTGAAGCTTGGTGGATATTTTAGCACGTTACCCAAAAGGCGATGCATGCTGCTGTTCTGAAAGGAGCTGGCACGTCTGTGCGGAGCAGGCATGGAGGGCCTGGTGCGGAAAGCAGCTGCCACGTCATGAAAACGAACACTTCTAATAGAGTTTCCCAGTCCTGTAAATCTTAAGCTTCATAGAACCAGAGCTCATAGTGCTTCACTGTCTCACTGAGTTGTGTCTTCTTAAACCATTTAGAAACATTAAACCTGTAGTCCACATAACTCTGACTTTCTGTCAGAAGTTTTCTTCTTGAGTTCTGCTCGTGGGCTCTGAGCTGCAGCCCTGGCATTGCCTCGTTGAATCGAGAAGGGTCAGGAGAGGGAAGCTGGAGCAGCAGAGCCCTCGGTGCTGGTAACGTCATGCTGGAGGGAACGTGCAGCAGCCACCTGCCGACCTCGTCGGTGAGGCTGGGCAGAGCCTGACAGCACCAACCAACCCGAGTGCATGGAGCATTCGTCCTCTGTGTAGGTTCTGTTGTCACGCTGTCATCGTTGTGGTTGGTAATGAAGTTGGTAAATTCTTACAAGCCTTGAGTCTTGAGAGAATGAGGGAAGTCACAGAGAGAAAAAGCAGGTTTGCTTTTCCTCTGGTGAGCTCTGCAGGATTCCCCGCTCGGGCTCTGCCCCTGGGCCCTCCAACCTCTGCCTCTTGGGGCCAAACCCACTGCGCTGGGGCTGGAGCTGGGGGCTCAGCAGCACCGGTTGGTTGGGCATCGCAGGGAGCAGAGCTCCTGTTCTCCTGCCAGCGGTCTGCCCAGCTGCCCGTCCCCCATTGAGACAGCCTGGTTTGGGAATCAGAAGTAGAGTTTTAGTGATATGTGAAAATGCTTAGAAAAATATGGGTTTAGAGCAATCCACATGCATTCCCATCTTACCAGAGGGCTTATTGTCCCCTTGGAGCAATCCAGGCTGGCCTAATTCCTTCACTCACTTTCTGTGTATGTAAAAGTTGATACAGAAATCTGATTTCCCCAAGCAGTTCCCGCTCTCTGAAGAGAAGTCTCCTCCTAACAGCGCTGTTTTTGTGTCCCTGGCCATGCTGGGTGAAACCTGCTGGGTGTGCTCATTCCAGACAACACCACTGGCACTCGACACTTCACACGCTGCACTGCCATGGCCGACCCCAGCCTCTGCCCTTCCTCTGTGCTTGTCTTTGTGATGACATCACCTAGCGCTGCTCAAATCGCCATGGTCATGCCATAAAACTTCCATGCGAGCAGTCTGGTCAACTTACAGTATTCTTTACGTTTCTCTCAGTGAGATTTTCTGGATAAGTTCCACCTTTCTTAGGCCTTTGTCTGTCAACTCCATTGCTAGCCAAGATTGCTCTCTTGTCTTTTCCTGACAAAGGCAGCTGTACACATTAATTAATAATGGGAATTTTCCAGTTCTTCAGTCACTCCCTTCACAGGGCTGCTGCTCAGCCGCAGAACATCCTCCTGCCCCGAGCCCCTGGGCTCACGATGGGGCAGCCCAGGGAGCATGGCACCATTCAGCACAGCAGGGGCAGCCCCAGTCTCACTGCTCGTGGGGGTGACAAAATGGTTGAGCGCGTTGGTGCTGGAGGTAATACCTTTCCCAAAACAATTTAGCGTGGGGCTCTCTTCCCTTGCTTGTGACATCCTGTAGAATGTAATCAGCAACTGAAAGGCAGCCCTTCCTGATCTCCATTCCAAAGGCAGTCTGTCACGCTTGGACACTGTAAACACCAACCCCCTTATCCCAGCCCTCCCAGTACACTCCCCGCATCTCTGCCCTCTTCTCTGCTTACAATATCCATTTTGATCTTTCCTGTTACTTCACTCCCACCACACTGTATTAATCATCTGGCCACTATCACATTACACTTAATAAATGAACAAGATCTAATACAAAAATCCCTCCAAACCAGATGACTTAATACTCTTTTCATGCTTAACTCTTTCTTTATTTCATCCCACAGATGTGTTCCACACACTCATGAGTGTTCTGTAGTGGATGAAATACTTTTATCAAAGGTAGTTCAAAATATATGTAATTTCTATAAGCTGTTTTAAATACCACTGTCCTCTTCTGTTTGATGGAATATGGTACATCCTGTTTTCTTTGTAAAAGAAGAGAAAATCGCTATTTTTGTAGAGAAGAAACAACAAGCCTTACAAAGTTATAAACTTAACTTAAGATGTGGCTTTAAGGCTGGAAGCTGGGTGATGCTGGCCCATGTCCTGCAACCTCTTTCAGACCTGTTTTCTTTCCCTGATGTCCTAGTTCACGTGTGATCCCTTAGCTCATTGTGAGCGCTCTGCTTGTTAAATTTCCTCTCCTCAAGTGGCTCCAGGTGGGTCACACATCCTCGGGCACATCCCTGGCACGGTGCTGAGCCAGCTGTGCGTGGTGCAGCGTGACAGCTCCGTGCCTGGGGGGCACCGGGGGCTCTGGGAGCGGTGTGGCTGCACAAGGACGGCTTTCTGCCCACGCTGACATGCCCCACTGCTCCCAAGAGCTGCTGAGTGTAGGTGGCATTAGCGGGTGTCTCTCCCTCACGTTTTATTGCACTCTGTAGATATACCACATTGATACCGCAAGTGCCTTTCAGTGTTAATTCCGTGTTATCATCCCATATTTTTCCCACAAGGAGTGTAGAAAGAAGCCTGAGATGATAGAGCTGTTGGTTGGAAGCAGATACACAGAGATGCCCCCAAATGTCTACCAAGTACCAAGCAGCCCTATGCAGACAGGCCCTGGGCAGTGACACGCCTCCTGTGCTACATGGGAAATAGGCATCTTCTCATTAACTGCGCAGGAGAGAGAAGTAATAGGGTTTTCTGAACAGGATTTTGATAAGATTATAATAGGTGATAACAACAACAACGCTTAATCCTCTTTATTTACTCATGGAAGAATCTTTACTTTCATTATCGAGAAAGTGGGTGGTTATTTGAGTGAGACTCACAAATTTCCACTGTCTTGCATTTGCCTGGAAAGTTCTTATGCTTAGCTTTGATCTGCTAAAATGGGCCTGAATTCTTAACTTGCAGTTTGTATATTGTTCACCCAAAAACATTCTATGGAATACATTAGGTTTCTAAATTGAAATAGTAATGACCCTTGTGTGACTCTGAAAGATTAAGCTCTCTGCTTTGAATGCTTCAGAGGCTTGCAAACACCGGTAAGTAGGTATAGCGTTAGGTGATTAAGAGAAAGAGGTTGAACTTTGCATCTGGTGTAGCTACCATAAAGCTTTCCTGGAAAATGTAAACCAAATTACCCGAGTACCGGAAAATTGCATTTGAGAATAATAGCGGTTTCATTTAGTTCTATCATGCAGACTGACAGCTGGAGGAGACTCGGTCTGTTGCCGAACCCCCAGATCAACAAGTTTTGTCTCCTGACACACACGGGGGTGGGAGAAGCTGCTCATTTAAGACCAGTAAACATCCACTGCTGTGAATTTCTAATCCTTTCATTAAGTCTCGCTCTCTGTGATTGCTGGCTGTGTTCACTTTCTTTTAATTCACTATCTATCTCCTAAATTATAATAATTGAAAACACATTAGGACCAAAAAGGGGAATGGGAAAAGCTAAGTAGACAATCACCTTGTAAACATCTTGTGATGGTGATGGCTATTAAACAGGAACGTTCAGTACCAACTGAGGCACAGGCGAGCTTATCCAAGCAAATCAATGCAAGTTAATCTTTCAGTGTCAGCTGGCTGAGTTTTGGACTAGTGATGAATGCCTTGACTGGAAAGATGAAATGTTGGAATGCCAGGCACTGCTCTGACAGCTACAGATGGTGCCAATTACTGCCAGTAGAGCCTGTCCTGCTGTGAGCCCAAGATGTCTGATTTGTGGTCACAGAAAAATGAAAAAGAGGTTTCCCAGCTGGGCCTGTCACCTGTCCTATATTGCTCCATAGCAAAAATGGTATTTGTGTTCTAAAATCAAATTTCTTTGTATATTTATGCTAATGATCCCACCATGCTAATTACCAGACATATGCCTTGGAAAGATGCAGACGCTATTAGAAAATAGAATTTTCCTTTCCCTTGAATAAAATAAACTTCAGAAATTATACAAAAATTGGAATAAAATGCAGCGTTCCAATAAAGGGGAGGGAGGTGAAGGGAGGAGGGACGAGTAATTCAATAGCGCAGGCAGCCATTCTGTGCTTAATTTTTCTCCGTGCAGTTGAAAGGGATTTAGAGGCTGTAAATCAGAACAGAATCTAGTCCATGGGCTCCAGCCCTACCATACTGAGTTTGAATGTTAATATAAGCCTTTATTTTTCCTTTGTACGTTTGAGCCTTTTTGTGTTTGTTTTTCATGTGCCGTCTTACTCCGTCACTACCCAAGCTATACAAATTGTCATTTATTGCACTTTCATGTTATTTCCTGCCTCTGTGATATTTAAAAGGATTAGTCTAGACATCTGTGATCTGTAATTGGCTTTTTCCATGAAAGGGGATCAGCTGTAAGAACTTAAGCAACCCAGACTTATTTTACTTGTGATACTTGAAAGCCTTCTGGACAGAGCACCTTTGCTGCAATGATTTAACACCAGGTTACTCAGTGTGCAAACGCAGCTTCGGCCAGCCCTTTGCCATCAAATCTGCTGTGATTTTATCCACCTGAAAATAGCCCATGTGTTTTAATTAAAATATATTTTGAAGTAACTGGTTCCAGGTTTGGCTTGCTTCGGCATTGTGCTGTGAAAGGGGACCCGACAGAGCACTCCAACTTTGAAATAGATTTCCCTCCTGCTTTTATTTATATATTAAATTAACAATAGCATGGTAATTATCCTTATTGGTGCATGAAATACAAATCTGCCTCTTTTTCCTCTGTCCTCGGAGCTCATTTACCGCCATTTGCCTAGTTCTTAAGAGCGAGTGGATGGAGGCTGGGGGGACAGATGACTTGTTTCCATTTTATTAGACTCAACCTTTGCTAATGAAGCTATTTTTCCCTCAACTTCAAACACAAATGTTTAAGCAGATTTTAGAATCCATTTAACAATAGTAATAAATCAATAGACAAATTGTACTGTAAAAATAGCTCTTACAGCAGCTGTGGAGTGGAGTGGGCCAAAGTACCTTTAGGTCCTGGCTTGAATCGCAGTGTGTTTGGTGCTTTCCAATAAGCACTGTTACCAGTTGTAGTTCCACCATATAACCTGGGAGAACTGGCAATGTGGGTTCTCAACAGCCATCATAGAATGGCCCAGGTTGGAAGGGACCTTAAAGACCATCTAGCTTCAACCCTCTGCCATGGGTAGAGTTGCCAGCCTTTAAATCAGGCTGCCCAGGGCCCATCAGTGGTAAGTGATAAGCTTTCAAGTGAGTATTTCTTCAATATTTGGGAATGAACTGAAGATAAAGTGAGAGATGTTAAGAAACGATGACTTCTCTTAATTTTTTTCTTACCACCATTTATCAAATGAAGAGGAAGTCTAAAGCACTTGGGAAGAATTTCAGTATGTCCATAAATTCCCATAGCTGTCATGTATCTGTTTTCTGAGAGTGCCCTTAGGTTGCAATCTTTTGTTTCTTACTGGGTTCTCTTTCCTCTACCCGGCGCTACATCACAGTTAAAGTCCAGCAGATAGGTTTCCTTGCCAAGTTCTCAGCTTCTCGCAGAGCCTCATGCTGTAGTACACACCGGTGACTTTGTGTGCTTCTACTGGTTCCATTATTCTGTGTAGTTGGTCTGTATTTAAAGACATTATTGTTAATTTAAATGCAAAGAGAGTTTGCTGGACCAGCAGTGTGGGGAAACGTGAAAAGCCATTATCTGAATGCACAAGATCCACAGGCTCATTCTCATGTACAGCTGTGGATTTTATAGATCTGATAACATAAAATAAAATTGTCTCTTAAGCACCTTTTTTTTGTCAGCAAAGATGGTCAAATAGAACGCCTAGCCCAGGCAGCTTGAGGGCACCTGTCTGCAGGTGCCATCAGGTTGAGACCTCATATTTGTTACTGAGTTTCTTTCCCCTACTCCTAATTATTGAATGGTTTGACCCAAAGATATAGGCTTCACTGCCAAGGCTCTCAGATTCTCATAGAGAAATACTTGGGTTGTCTTCTGAACCACTTTTTCATTTCCTGGCTGCTGGGAGAAGGAGGATAAAACGAGTGAAAGCCACAGCAGTGGGCCCCCAAGTGCAGTGTTTTTGGGGGCAGATACACTGTTTTGTGTAACATTAAACCTGGGGAGATACTTAACCACTTTGCCTCAGTTCAGCATGTCTAATACTTGGCACAAATCGGTGTATTCGTGTTTCATTCAGCCTGGCTGACAGCCAGCATAGAGACTCTATTTTCATTTTTGAATTTCACTTGGCAGATCCTTAAAAGTCACTGGAGAACTTTGCCTGGGTAATAAAAAGCAACTTTTTTTATTGAAAACTAATTATTTTTTCAGCTCCATGTGCCAGCTGTTTAAAAATGTTGTGGTCACGTTAGCGCATACTTTAATTACAGAGCTCTAGAAAAATGCAGATCCTGTTGTGAAATGTTCCTCACAGCAGTTAATAAGCTGCCTTTTTTTTTCAACCACGTCTAAACCTGTTAAAATATAGAGGTTTTGGATATAATATAATATTAGATGCACAAATATGGGTGGGAAGCATCTGTCTGTTTTGGGTGGAAAGTTGTGAATTTAAGGCTCAAAGACCAAACTCGTGTCCTTGTAAGACTTAATGAGGTTTTCAGAAACGCTCAGGACCTTCCCAGTCACGAGGAATACAGGACTCAAGGTACCTTTGAAATTTCTTCTATTCCTAAGGAAAATCCATTTAGGCACCCCTGTGCATCCTTGGGCACGGAAGCGTGTATGAAAATGGAGCATGAAAGACTCCTGGGGCCCCGCTGGCCCGGGACACAGCACTTGGCCCAGCACTGCAGCACACCCCAGTGCTAGAAACCCAGGTTCTTGGCAGCTGTGGGAGTTGGATGGGGTTTGAGTCTCAGGAAAGAACAGGAAGAAGCGGATCAGCAGGGAAGACAAGTGCTGCAGGAACCAAGTCAGGAGGTCCTTTCCTCTCCGTTGCCCTCCCTTGAAGGCAGTGCTGCGAGGATGCTGTGGGAGCGGGGTCCCAGCTCCCTTCCGTCCCCTCCTGTTCAGCCGTGCAGGAAACGTTTCTTCCAGCTCACGGTGTCGCGTGGGACTCCATCCTTCCCAGTGCCAGCATTTGCACAGCATTTGGCCTGCCAGATGCTGCTTCGAATTAAGGATGGGTTTGAGCCAAAATCTTGGGTTCAAATACCTTCAAACTTTGAGAAAGTTTGCGTCCCACTTTTATGGCTTAGCTCTATCCCTGCTTCATTTCAGTCTTACCTAGTTATAGTTTTTATATTCTTCTGCAATCAGAAGCTGCAAAGAAATGTAATAGGAATAGAGTGGGTGGATGTTCCACGGGAGAATAGTAAAACTTTGCCTGGCTGGAGGCATGCTCCCTTTTCTTGGTCAATTTACTGGGCGTATAAAAAGGACTGCTCAATGGACGAGAGCAGTCCTGCATCCCCACCATTTTTACACTCTGTTTTTGGTCATACCTTTCTTATAAAAGTAAGGTACCTTTTACCCATTATATTTGTTTCTTTCCCATAAAAACTAATGTGTTGCATATACGTACGTAGATTTTTTATGTAAGTGTATAAACACTGAGGGAAAATGGCAAAACATATGGAAAGTAATAAAATCATTTAAAGGTATTGCTGGACATGGGATACCAGAATGTATGTTTCTTCTCCGTAACTCTTTTAATTAATCTCCATGAGTTCACATCTGACATCATTTTTCCTCTCATTGTTTTGAAACAGACTGAAGGTCCATCTCGCCCGTGTTCCCACCTGTGGGTGTGAGCGCGTGGTAGTGGAGTGCATGCTACCTCTGCGAGCTGTGTAGTGCAGCATTGGCTCACATTAAGTTATGTCCAATTTGTTTCATTAGAGACAACTGTAGCTGTTATAAGTAGCTGTCCTGGAAATAAACACTATCAAACAAAGATGACAAATCACTCTGAACATGTGAATTTCCAAGTGATTTCTTTGACGGCAGAATGTGTCAGAATGATGCGACTAAAGATGTCTGAAACAACCAAAGAGCCCAAACCAGAGGACAGATTATGATACTGTGCTATTTGACATTTTTTCCTAGGAAATGGTGAAAACCAAGGAGAAAAACCAGTTTAAGGTGAAGAGGGAAGAAACAAGAAGTACATTTTAATGAGACGTTTACAAATAGCTCCACACAGAGAGACGCGTTATGCTAGCACTTTGTCACTGCAAGTATTGCAGATGTCATTCCCCTGCGTTTGTCCTGGAGCATTATTAGAACAAAACATAGAAATATGCAGCCAAATGTTTTCGTGCTTATATTAATGCCTTTGACTCAATCAGGCTTGAGCAGGGAACTGCCCCGTGACGAAGCTGTATGGAGCCTTGTGTGGGGGCTGGGGGGAGGAAGCGGCTCCAGCAAGGCCTCAGGTCACGCGGGGAAGGGCCCTTCTTGCTGGGGAATAGGTTTTGCAAGCAAACATCTCTGCACCTTCAGCATCCCATCACTGCTCATCTTGGTGCCCTACACGCCCTGTACCCATGCCTTCAGTCATTCGTTTCACTGTCCTTGCTCACAATCCCCCAGAGCTGTCACCAGGCCTCTAGCAAAGCAGCAGGAGCCTGACAGATGTTGTTGTTCCCGTCACCCTCGAGCCATCAGCCCCATTAGTTTGTTTCATGGCTGCACTGGTTCAGCTGGATTCTGGTGATGCTGAGAAGCGTGCAGGTGGCACGAGCAGGTGCTCAGCAATAAGGCTGGGGGATCTGCTCTGCCCTGTGCTGCACGGCCAGCGGCCTCGCGTGGCCTGGCACTCCCACGTGCTACGGGGCAGCTGGGGCCTTGCCTCGTGCAGGTGCTGCCTGCCCACGAGGCCCTGCCACGAGCATCCCAGCCGAGTGCTGGGCAGTGGGAGAGGGATCCTCAGGAGAGGAAGATGAGGGTTTCGTTGTGTTTCTTCTTAATCACACACGGGTAGTATCTGCGGGAGCCAGCAAAGCGTTCCTGGAAGCTTCTATTTTCCTCTTAGAATTTTGCCAGAGAGCTCACTTGTTTGTCTTCATGATATTTTTAAAAAATGCAGTTGAGCAAAAAGTTTGTATTTTCTTAAAGCTTGTTCATTCTTTATAAATTACCAATGTTTAACATTTTTGGCTGCTAGGTTTTGTTTTTGGAAAGCTGCCATCCTCTTTATGTATCAATGAGTATATATGTGCTCCCTTCCACCAGCGAGTGTAATTAATGTTCGAAAATTGTGGCTTTCAGTCTCACAAGCATAAAGAAATGTTTTAATTTGACAGGATAGCTGGCAAAATGCTCATTTGTTTGGGACAGACCCTCACCTAGCTGAGTGGCAACAAGTGCAAATAAGAAGCAAAGCCTTTCCGAGTCTCCTGCAGGAGCAAATAGCAGATTGGAACCTGTGTTTAGAAAGCATCCACATCCATTACAACGATGCATTTGTTATAGTAGCAATTTCCAGTAGTACAGTTTGATAAAAACAATCACGGTACAATTAAATATTAGGAAAGAAAACTAAAATTAGGAATGCTTTGTGAGAAGCATTGGCTTTGTTTATATCAAGTAGTATGGTGTGCCCATGAAAAATAAATGTATATTCCATTTATGGTACCACGGGCTGTAGCAGAAAGGCTGTGTAAGTGCAAACAGAGAAAAATACAAATTTTGTGAATAAGATATGACAGACTACTTTCAGGAGTCAAGGTAATTGTGAAAGATCTATCTGGGCGAATGCGACTGCTTTATATTTTTGTCATGCCTTTGTAGCACTGGAGATCATTAGGAACTGTCTCTAGGGAAAGAGACCTGTGTCTAAAATCGGTTTGGGCCCATTATCTTCAGTAAGAGACTGTCTGTACCCCAGGCATCCTGAATCCTCTATTTACTCGGGGAGGGAGCACATTATGTAATGGATATTAATACAGTGGGACCCCACATTTCTGGAGCTCATTAATCTGAATAGCTCGGAGAGCTGGACGTCAATCTGTTACTGCCTCTGCTGCGCCTGCTGCTCCTGCTGCTGTGCGTGGTTTTTGTGTTTCATGCCCTCACTTTTGTTATTGTTTCTCCTGTTTTGTATTGCTCTGAAATACTCATTCACCTTCAGAAATCTTTAGTATGCGACTTGAAGGATGCATGCTGGCACAAGCAGGTGCCAGGGGATGAACTTCTGCTGGTCGGTATGGTGATGGTGTCCCCAGGTTTTGCACTTAATGAGATTCCTCTGCTGCTGTACACATTGCACAGAAGAAAGGCTGAATCCGATGAAGGCACCCACCTTCCTGAGCCGTCCAGCCAGCGAGCTTCTGTAGGCACTGGACTGGAGGTTCCTGGCAGCCGAGTTCGTTAGATGTTCGTGTGGCCAAGGCTCTTTGCAGTGAGCTCTCCTTAAGCACGTTATTTTTAAAGACCTTTACACACTCTGGGCTGTTCCTCTAAGCACAATGGTAAAGTTGAAATAATGTAGCGCACAGTTAAATGTTCTAGTCTAATCTAACGTAAAATAGGACTATGGGATGCTAGCATAAGTGTAAAATTAACTTTTTCAAATTATTGGTTTGAAAATTGACGTGGCATCTGAGGCTTTTTACTTCTCAGAATAAAATTTAGACTTGCAAAAACCAAAAGCTAAAGATGGCTTTTAAAGACACAGCTTTCTGATTATCTGTTAAAAAAGTTGTGGTTTTCAAACAGCTGAGTATGTCTTCTGCTTTTCTTGTACGGCTGAAAACACACTATGAATTACCGAGTAAAATACTTATTAGTCCCTCGTTCACCAATCAAAATCTGTAAGAATTGGCACAGTGTTATAGAATCAACATTTGAAAAACATAAGCCTTGAAAGACTTTTTTTTAACAGTCTAAATATATTTCTACTTTATGCACCTCTAAACAGTTTTTACTAGCTGTGGAAATAGACCTTTAAATGGCATGATGTCTTTAAAAGCTACAGGTTACGTCATCTGGCACTTTATGCAAAGGTGTAGATAACATTAAACATACGAGCTTTATAATGGCTGTATAAATACGTACAAATGGTACAACTAGAGATCACAGAAATTGTATGTATAAGCATTAGATAGATGTTATCTGCAGTCCCCAAATTACCCTAAATCAGGTTAAATGGTTATTTGCCAGAAGTACAATAAATAACTCCTCGGTCTATCTGTTACAAAGATCTCTTGTGAGGTCATCTGTGCAGATGTCTGTGCTTTCTCTTGTGATTTGATGACTGCATCTCCATAGGCATAGTCCTGGGAAGTCTTCAGCGCCCTTCTGACAGGTGCTGAAGAATTGTGGGATTAGTGAAGCTTCAGTAAATTGAAATGTTGGCAATGCTGCTAAATTCACTTGTGCTCTGAATAAGAAGAAATTGTAAAGCTAACAAGTACGCTTGTAGATTTTTTAAATTCTGGAATATACCTTCATGTGGTCATATTTCTTTAGTTCTTCATCCAACTGATGCTGATAGTATCAAAATGGAAATAAACAGGTACAGGTGTCTATGTGCTAGGCAGACAGTCGTATTCCTATCCTTGTGTGATTTTTAATATTTAATCAAACTCATAAAACTTGTCCATGATTCTGTTCAGCTAAGTATGAAGCACAGTCCAGCCAGAAGTCGGGCTGTGGTTTGTCAGCACCCAAACTGCCATTACTGCCACCCAGGTCTGGGGGCACTGAGCTATTCTGCTCCAGCAGATACGTTGTGAAGGAGCAAGCAGCGTAAAAGAACATTTTGATTTCAGTAACAGCTTAGTGCTGTTAGCTCCT
Source organism: Penelope pileata (assembly GCA_013396635.1). Classification (NCBI taxonomy): domain Eukaryota; kingdom Metazoa; phylum Chordata; class Aves; order Galliformes; family Cracidae; genus Penelope; species Penelope pileata. The sequence goes on along the minus strand of WBMW01004086.1, from coordinate 682,902 downwards.
AGCCTGTACCTGCCTATAACGAATGTGAAGTCCAGTCTTTAAAATTCACTTTTCTGAGCTGATTTCTTTTCTGCCCTAAGAAAGGAGGGCTCAGTAACTTCCATTTCTCTTTCTTAGCTTTCAGTTCAAGCCTAAATAAAACTCCAAATAGATCTCTTTGGACTTATTCCATGCTGCTGAACTCGTGTCCATCTGCTCACGTACCTTCTCCCAGCATGGCCACCTCTCTGTGACAGTTTTCCTTCCTGGTGTATTAGCTATTGCACCAAGGAGAGGTCATTTTTGCTCTTGAGCTGCCCTACATGGATGGAACATGGTCTACTCAACCCCTTCAACTACAGAACGTGATCTTTCCTTTAAACACCATCTTCGTTTTCTTACTGTTTGCAGCTACTTCTCTTTTTCTCCCCCTTTCTTTCTCTAAGATGTCTGTGAGACTATGTCTTCTGCATGCAGTATGAAATAAATGGTGTTGTGTAGTCATGTTGTAAAGAGAGCTGCTGCTTGAACGAGGTGCTTCCCAAGGAGTAACAATGTTTGTTGAGCAGATGTTATTCCATTCTGAATAATGGAAACCATTTGGTGTCCTTCAAAATCATCATGAGGGCAGTAGATGGGGATAAAAAAGATTCAGCAGAGATGTAACAGCTGGAGAATTCCATCCCCTCCCTCCGCACCATGAATAGCAGCTATTGCAGATGTTTCAAAATGGCCGAGGTGCTGTTCAGGAGAAAAGCTCTGCAGCTTTCTGCACCATGTGAAGCCTCGCAACTGGCTCCTGCACCCTGCTGAGCTATTCAGTAGAAAGCTCAGCTGGGTCATGGAGTTCCTGCCAAGGGGCCAGAGGGCAATTCCTGTAGAGAGCATCAAAATCAGGGCAGGAAACTCTATTCCTTGTACTCCTCTGAGTGTAATGCAAAATGTCCCACAATGGGCAGTTTTATTTTTATTAGCCAGAAATTCTTCTCTGTGCCAGGAGATCATCAGTTAGGTAATTTAGCAGGTATGGTTACACTTCATTTACTAAGCTTATTAAAGGCAAAAAAAGAAAAAGTTTTGTTCCTTGCCATGGATCAGAGGAAATGCAATTTGCATTATTGTTACTTTAAGAAGCTCTTACAATATTGAAGACTGCAGAGCTGACTGGCAGCTTTCCACCAGTCAGATACTCGCATGCTTTCCTGAACAGGTATTTGCAAAATCTGGAACCATTGGAATGTTTTTTTTTTAAAGTCATACTCTGAGGCTCTGTGGTTGTGTCTAGCTGTGTCTGATGGAGAGGGATCAGAAAGCACTAAAAAACAAACTGAGGCTGGTAGCTGGAGTGATTTATATCAGGAGTCCCTTCAGAATCGTTGGATCTGGTTATCCTCAGTGCTCATACCCCAGCTGAACTTGCAGATTAACTTGGTTGCATGTGAGAAGCAATATATTTGCAAACCAACCTCATATCTACTGCCTTTTGTCCAGGAGTTTGACATGTGTATATATTAAAGAAGTCATAATATAGATTTGTGAAACAATTTGTTGTGTGGGGACGTTTGGGTCTCCTGCAGCTCAGTTTTCTGAAGAGTCTTCAAGCTGCAATGAAGTGCATCAACTTTAACAAAGTCGTTCATGTTACAGAGCAGTGCGGAGATAACCACACGTTCGCACACCCCTAGCTGCACGATTGCAAAATATTTTCTCAATTAAGAAAAGGTTGAACAGCTGTCATGTAAGAAATATCAATCTATAAGAGACAGTTTCAGAAGAAATGGCTGCTTTATTAGCGAAAGTATGATGATAGTACAGCCGCTCAAGTAGAATATTCATCTACTTTAGATCTATTCTTAATTAATTTCTGAATACTTGACAGGCTTTTTCATTTAAAATTCAGTTTTCCCCCTTTGAATATCCATCCTTGTTTATGCATTGGTACTTACTTTTCTTACAGCTCTGCCTAACCTTTCTTTTCAAGCCTTTTTCTTTTTTGAATGAGTACTTTTTAGCATCAAACTCTCACACAGAAGTGCCAATGTGGTTTGAAACTAAAATAAGAAACTGATGTTTCTTTGCAGTCAAGAACAGGATTTCAGCCACAGCGTGTTTCATTGCAACATCCAGAGTACAGAGTAGTGGTCATTTTCATATTCGGAAAAAAAAACCACTGCAACCAGACAAGTGTGATTATTTTTCAAAGCCCATCTTCAAGCAGTCTTTGAGAAGTCCACTTCCAGGTGATAGTGGAAGAGTCAGTTTAGCTAAGATCACAAATGGACCTAATCCAACCTTGTTTGATGGCCAAAGAAATTAAAGATATTTTTGCTTTGTTTTCTGAAGGTAGGGACGAGATGCTGCCAGACCCTCTGGAAAATCTGACCGAGTGCAGCAGATGAGTGTTGTCTTTGGTAGCGCAGATGACCCGCTGAGCAGTCCATGTGTAGCCCCAGGGTATGGTACACGCCCTGCCAGGCCAGGGTGAGTGTGGGGGGAGCTGTGTGACTGTGCTGTGCAAGGTCTGGGGGTAGAAACCCAGCCCTCGCTAATTCCAAAGGCTATGGAACAACCTGTTAGGCTCAAAAGTCAGGTGGAAGAAAGAAAGGACCTCCTTTCTGAAATAATGGAGAACCTCGGCTGGACGTGTTTCCAAAATGCCTCTTATTTTCTGTCTTCTGTCTCGGTTCACACATGTATGAGTGGCATCCTTGTGTTCCCAGGGCATTCTGTCCTTCACTGTAAACTGAGAGATCCCAATCTAAATAGGTGGGCAACCAGGGAAGCAATGATGCTGCCAAGCTGTAACCCACTAATTTAGTGGCTAAATTAAGAAAGTTCCCTTGGCTCCCAGAGATCAATGGCAACAGATATGGGTACAGTATGAGTCAGAGCTGCTGATTCGACTCTGATCAGATACCTCTCTGCAGGGCCCTCTCTCTTCCTATGACTCAAGGCAAGGGGAGGAGACCAGCTTTGCAGCAGGGTGCCGATTTGTGGTCTTCAGGAACCCTTTGAACAAATGCTCCTGCACAACAATATCATCCCAGTGTCACATTGCAGCCATGTACATGGCTCCCTGCATTTTTAATAGAGCTGCACGCTCACAGAGTGGGGGAATTTGCCCTTTAGAGGGGAGATGATAAGCAGCGCTTGTTTGTAGATAACTGTGAGCTGTCATCAGGACTTTTTAGAAGCCCTTGTTCTCAGTCCTGTCCCGACTTCAGCTCTAAATCAGCACGGCTTTGGTAACAGGGCTCCAGGTTAAGCTCCCCATGTTCATCCAGAATGAATATGCTTGACTCACAATCCTAAAAGTTGACTTTCTGATTTTCTGATTTGTTCTTCCAAACACAGGGAAATTTCCCTAATAATTCTTACCGAGTCTCCCAGCTTGTTGTTTATGGCTTTTGCTGTCATTTTCATTAACAGCAAATTGTTCAATATGATGCTAAACTGAGCTATATTAGATCAGCTAGAAATCTTTGTAGGCTCTCAAAGCGTAGGCATTACATATTCAAAACAGGACCTAATGTTTCAGAGATTCATATTCTACTATAATTATATGGTTCAATGCAAGTGATTATATCTCTTCTTCAGTATCGGACTGAAAAGTTTTGGTTTGCTGGCTTCCTCATAATTTACTGCCGAGGCATAATAGGCCAGTCTTGCGGAAAAAAAGATGATAAATGACACTGGCAAGGATTCATAGATTTATTAAATTTCTATCAAACAGTGCAACAAAAAAAAATCTGCTTAAGTTAGAAATGGGCTCAAATTTTTTAATCAAAATTCATGAGTCCTGATGCTTGGTTCAGTAGGTCCAAGGAAGGCTTGAATTGAGGACTGATTAAAGAAAATAAAAGGCTTATTTGAAGTAATTTTTCAATGACGGCTTTTAATTGGATGTTAAATCAAATTCTTATCTGCTTTTCTGCAGATAGCACATTATATAAAACACAGTTAGTGGCACTACCACTGTAACTGATACACTGAATAACAATTGACTTCTTACTTTACACCAAGAGGATAGAAGGACTGCGGTTGTCAACCTGTCAGAAATTAAGTATGTAAATTAATGCTTAAGTATATGAATATGAATATGATTTACAAGAGGCTCTGAGTGCCGTCGGTTAAAAAAAACTGATTTCTTCTCCCTTCAAGGTTAACAATTACCCATTGACCTTTACATATTTGGGCTATATTTTTTTTGTCCTTTTTATTTTTCATTTTTTTACTGGTATAGTGTTCCATAGTTTCAATAATGCTGAAATAATCTGAAGTAATCTGTCATGTACAAGATATCTTAGTAATACCTATTATATTTCATGGGTATAATGCAATATATTGCCAGAGATAATAGACTTATTATTTAGTTTGATGGCTACGGTATCAGAGAAATTTGTTGCTTGCTTTCTTTGTGGGCTGAGTTGCAGGATAGCACTATTTATGATGGGAATGTATTTTTAATGGACCATCCATTAATTTTGTAATGTTTTACTGTTGAGAATAACATCTGATTTCTTGGGCACAGGAAAAAAAGCCCTCCTAGGCTAATCAGGGCTTGTAAAGAAAAGTGAAATCTGCTGTAGAATTCATGCAGTCAGGAGAGTGGGAGAAAGAGGAAACCCAGCAAGGTTTACGTTTCAATGTTACACTTTCTTTTTCTTCCGTAGGAGAAATGCATATGTGTGGGTTTTCTCTGCTGGAGTTTGCATCGTGCACAGAATAATCACTGTGTTGAACATTATGATTATTTGTACCACTGGAATTTGCATCTAGTTCTTGTGTATTCCCCTGCCTATTTCTTCACAGAAGTGTTCCCACAGGAAATAAAACTCCATATTTGGAGATCCTCCATGAGATTAGATTTTAAATTCAGAGAAACTCTGAAACTCTCCTCTAAAAACAGGTCAGAAGCTTCTCTGAACAATTAAACTTTACAAGGTATAGCAGCATTTTTCCACCAAGAGGCAGTATCGAACACAAGGCAGTGCATGGGAATTGCAGGATCCCCAGGCCCAGGGTGGAAAACTGGATTCTCCATGTGGCTTCCTTGTGGCTTCTCATGTTCCCCCATCTTAGATACCCAGCACATCGGGATCTCTAACTTCTGTAGCTGGGACGAGAGCACTGAGAGAGAAAGAAGAGCACACTGTAATATTATTGCATGCTAAAATGAGGTTAAGCAATTGGAGCTTCTCCTACTGCCTTGTAAAACAGAGCCCCTGAGCAGAGACAAACCATCTTCAAAAGATTCTGAAATTTGGCTCGGATAATCGTCAAGAAATTCAGCTTTTTGAAAGCTTTGAAATCCCTAGTCAGCCATGCCCCAGAGCATGTGGAGATTCGGTGGCATGTGGGCTTCTGTAGGTGCTTCACCCGATGTTGGGGTGCGTAATGGATCTCCTCTGCCGTGCTGGCAATGATCCAGTGCCAGCGTCCTGTGGGCAGCTCTGGGGTCCTGCCAGTGCCACCTATGTGATGTAAATCCAACCCATGTCTGTCAGGAATGCCCACTCTGCTCTTGGCAGCACCAGCCCCTCTGCTACCAGCCCAGAGGAGAATGCTGGAGGGGCGGGTAGAGAGGTCTGCGGCCAGCTCAGGGGTTTGCAGGTCCCCCGTTCAGTCACTTGCTCACCCACCAGTGCTGTGCTGAACTGGGCCTTTACCACTCACAAAAGAAAGGTTTGTTGTGACACTGATATGCATTAGGTTTTAAATGCTTTTCTTATGTTTCTTCCTATTTCATGCAAATCCCTAGTTTAATGCTTGCGCTCACTGATTAGGAAGCGTAAACCTTATTTTTGATGGAAATTCCGCTCCCTTTACTGCTTCCATGGTTTCAGCATCTTAATGCACAATATATGGATGCCCTATTTTGTTTTCTGTAGATGAAATTTGGGCTCCCTGTAGCACTTCTGGCTGGTTTCCCATGTTCTACTTTAAATTCTGGGCTGTTTCTCATCTGGTGCAAATGAAGCTGTGCCAATTCAAGCTGTAGGGAAGTCTGACACTTTGGCAGGAGCAGGCCCAAGTTTGCATAATCAGAAGGGGGACCTTGGACATTGTCCCCATAAAATAGCATAAATATATGGAGATGCATGTCTAGTTATTGGTGGGAGGTCAACGATTACCAAGGAAGAACCTTTCAGGGCACAAAGGTGTATGCAATTTTCACTTAATCTTTATGGTAGCAAAATGCATCTCTTTGCTAAATCTGAGTTATCTGGTAAATACACCAATAAACACTGGCGACAGTTCATGGGGAATTTTTCTCCTAACAGCCTGGAAGAAAAATAGTATGTTGCTCAACCAGATATGGTTCTAATTATAGCGTTTGCATTATACTGTTTTAATTGTCCTCTTAAATGCAGTTTTTGACATCCTGCCAAGAGCTTCTCAATGATTTCTTCATTGAATAGAGGACTTTTAGTCATCCACTACATTTCTTAAGGCCATAATTTTCAACAGCGTTAAAATCCACTTTTTCTTCCTTGCCTTGTGCTGCAGTTAATATCATTCATCTCGAGAACAATTGTTCTGTCACCCATTTACCTGGGAAGCACAGTCTTCTTCTTTTTTTTTTTTTTTTATTAATCCATAAAAGGTAGAGATGGGGTAGCTCAGAGAATGAGCAGCTCTGCCATCTTGCTTGGCTTACCTCAGGGAGGTGGTGGTACAGATTTTGCTCCTGGGATAATAAGGATTTAATAAGTAAGAAATCCACAAAATTCATTCATTTCCACAGTTTTCATACTATGCATTTTTAATTATATTTTTTTGTATGCAGAAATCATGGCAGATATTCTTTACTTCTTGTTTTACAGAAAGAGCTGCCTTAGGGTGATGCTATTTTAAATTCTCCAGGAGAAACTATGAGTAGTAACTATTTTGATAGTTGTTTTAGCTCTGTAGCTGCTTTGTAGTTTGTGTTTTTTGTACAGAGAATTACACACTGTGGGGTAAATTTTAAGTGTGGTTATAAATTGTCAGAGAAGGCTGCTGCTGCAAATAATAAGAATGAATTTAAAAGGCAACTCGGTCGTTCCAGAGCAAAGGCAATTCTATAGAATCAGGAAGAGTCATTTGAGGTCATTTGGTAGCAAACTCTTGTCAGTCCCAGATAGGTGGTTCTGTGGTTTTTTTGTCCTTCAAAATATATTTAGGAAGTAAGAGCAACATGTCAATATTATTCCCATTACATTCATATCAAGCCAGAGTCACTCTTTTGACCAGAAGTGCCTGCTGTTGAATTACAGCATTTCAGGGACTCTTTAGAAAACTGGGCTTTATCTTGTCATACTAAGTGACTAACATATTTGCTATTAGGTTTCTATTCATGCCCTCAAATAAACCAAATATTTTCAAAATGAAGAAGTACGTGGTAGACCCCTCTCCAGTGAAGCACTTGACATGAGTGCTTAACTTGGAGTATTTAAGCTGTTGAAATGAATTCAAGTGAATTATATTTTTGATAAAAGTCTACAAGTACTTCCCAATCAACGTCCTAACATAGAAACCACTCAAGTCTGTGTTTAAATGCTTTCCTGAATCAAGACTTTGTTTCTGAATAACCTGTAACAGATAAACCCCAACGACTCGAATGGCCATTCTGATTAGGCAAGAACTCAGGCAATCAGGTCTGTGGGAGAAGGTGGCAAGTACCCTGAAGTTGCTCCCACTGTTCATTTTTTAATGATGGTTATAACGCTTCAGAGATATTTCAGCTTAAAAATGTACAATATAAATTTATGGTAGACATTTTTACTAATGTGTTTCTTTTAATCACCAGTTCAATCATTTTATTGCGTGCTCTCCAGGAAGGCACACGCAGCCAATATCCATCTGCAAATGGATGCAGTCCAATGCATTTCAGTAAAAACCTCACTTAATAGGAATATTTGGAAATGCGGGTGAAAAACTTACAGCACGTATCCCTTCTGTCTCTCCAATCCAGAGGATGTTTTTTCTGGTAGCAGTAAGCATCTGACTGCTTTTAAAAGTTTAGCTAAAGCAAAATTAGCAGGAGAATTTACCTATTATTCCTGAATTCTCTCTGCAATTCCTTTTATGCAGACTTTATAATCAAAAAATAATCTGTTGTTGCTTGATAACTGAAGTACTGCTGCAATGGCATTATAAAGCATTTGTCTGCAGACACACTTCCAGCTGTATTATTTCAGCAATGAACAATTAACTGAAGTTTGATCATTGAAATTCATTAATTGTAGCCTAATTTGTCACCAGTAAAAGCTGGCAGAGATCTGTTAGATCAGCGTAGTTCTGGCAGTTTATACCAACAGTGAATTTGACCCATTATCTTTTGCTGTTAAAGCTTTATCCCTTTTGAAGTAGTTGTATCCTTTGTCCGTAGTTAATTATGATATTAAATTGTGGAGGAATGTTTCCATTTTCTCAAACCGCCTAATCTGAGCCTTTGGTCTGACACATCAGATTAGCTGAGATTTAAACCAATGACCTCCTGGCTCTGGATAATGTCATGTTGGTTCCTATACAAAACAACAGGGCTGTCCCTGTTCAGGTTACACTAAATCACAAGCTGATGAGAGGTGACGGGTTCTGCAGCAACTCTGAATCACGTGTTGTTTGATTTCTGCCTCTCTGGGCCAAATTCCTCGCAATAAAAAGTACAGAAGGTCAACCCCTGTCCAGAAACACTACTGAGATCACAGCAATATTCCAGCAGTGTGTTTTTGTTTGGGCAAATAAAACTGCAGAGTTCTTCCAAATAAAAAAGTATATGTTTATGTATGAATATATATGTATAAATATGTTTATAAATGTATGTACATACATGTATATATGTATGAAAAACTATTTGTAAGAAGTTACCCAAACACAATGTTTTTGTGCACATCCCATCCCTCATTTATAAATAATGGAATGAGGTGATGAGATGTTCGATAGGAACCCTTCTAGGCTTAGTTTTTCTCAGAGTCATGGAACAGTCAGAAGATGCTGTAAATATATTCTGGAGACAGTGGCCACTCAGAAGTATTTACATGCCAGCTTGCAGCCTTGACGTGCTCAAGAGTTGGTGCCTAAGACTGCAGTTGGCACAGATCAAGTTGGGAGTCTAAATGTCATTGAGTTCTAAGTGTCTAAATCTTGATCTCTCCAGTCGTTAGGTTGTTTATTTGAGCGGTTCCCCCCCGAGGTGGTCAGAAATGTCAGGAGAAAACTGTTCAAAGAGATCTTGCACCACTGAGCCCTTGGGTAATAGTGATCCTTCTTGACTGTGGCTGTAAAGTTGCCAGAAGCATTTTTTTAACTTTTTTAGTATTCAAATAAAAATGAATTTAGCTTTCTTTAGCTTTCTAAAGAATCCTAGAAATGTTATATTTTAAAAATAATGTGCAACCATTTGCTGGTGAGTCTTCCAGCTGATAGGTGTGTATGGCTGTGGAAGGAGAAGAGGGCTGGGAAGGGACAGGAGCTGAGAGGATGAGCTCGAAGCAGAACAGATGGAAACCCAACTGCAAAAGAGGAACTGCCACATTTCCCAGCTTCAGTAAAACCTTCAGAGTTCCAAGTCTTATTAGTCAAACTTATTTAAAAAAGGAGAGGCTCAGGTCTGTGGTTGTGTCTGTATCTATGAAGGCTTTGGATTTTCTTGGGCAGTCTCAACCAAATGTCAAAGAAACTGTTGAAAACTGCTAAAGTAGCTTTAAGTTGTGTGAAAGCAGCGGGGTAAAGGACTGGTCACCAGCCCTGCTGACAGCAGGACTGGAATGTTAACTCAGTCTGTATTAGACATGTGAGAATCCCATGAGAGCTCTTGCTTGGAGACTGGACTCAACAGCTAGCGAGCCTTTGCTGCACGTGGTTGTGGTGGAGAAGCACATTGTTCCGGGATGCAACTGCGAGCAAAGTTAGGCAGAGTGGTCCTTGCAATGGTTGAACCATGCTCAATGCGTTCACTTGCTACACTCAGCAGAGCTGGGTCAGAAGACGTGGCCAGCATGCTGGATCCCACTTTGGATAAAGCAGGGAGCAGCCTACTACGGGCTGGTAGTGTTCTCTGCAGTGCTGGCCCTGCAAAACTTGGAATTTAAATAGTTTTAGGTGCCTGCGAGTCTCCACTCAAAGCCTGGACAAATTCAGCAGAATTGCCTACACACTGCTTGTATCTTAGCTTCTTCCCAGAATGCCCCCAGTGTGTCGATGTGCTCGATGACAGAAATCCTTCCAGACTATCCTCAAATCCTTGGCTTCTGGACAGGAAAATATCAGGGAGATTGTTCCGTGTTAGTCAGAGATAAAATTATCTTTCTCTCTGTGTTTAATCTCCTATTCCGCCTACGGGGCATCACTCAGCATTTTCAGCGTGCTCAGGTTCAAAGCCCATAAAGGTCATGTTTCCTTAGGAGTAAAGGGAGCAATTAGGGCAACAAGTTTTATTTCGTTTGATAAAAGTTCACATGCTTTAATATTCAAGTAATAATTACTGTAATCCGTAAATTAGTCAGCTAAAATATTAATTCATTTGGCACGGTCCTGCCATACAGTGTCATAACAGTGCCTGACAGGACTAGCTGAAATCCTGTAGTTACCTTTTTAAATACTGCAGAATTTCTTCATTGTTGTGATAAAATACAGATGTGGCTTAGAACGAAACTTGCATGGTGAGCAGAAATAGAATATATAATTAGAACAAAGAGGGCTTAAATCAAATTAATCTTTATCTGACAGGAACATTTACATTTACATCACTGAGTGCAAAGTCATAGCCAAAATTGAAATTAGAAACAGATAATTATGATAAGAGAGGACACTTATGCTGACTTTTCTCATGCATAATTGGAAGGCACACAGAATGCACTGCTTGTTATAATTAGAATTAGTGTTAAAAATATGCCACTTTTGATGAATGCTAGTTTGTTGCAATAAAAAGTTGCTTAAATACTTGTCTGGTAGAAGCACTAGTTGGTTTTGATTAGAAGATCATAAAGAGGGCAGATGATTTAATAGCTTTCCAAAAACAATAGTAAAAGAAATGGACTCAGTAACCTTTATGTATAGCATTTTCCAGATCTTGGTATGCATAGATTTTTGATGCAGGCCCTAAGGTCCATGCATCTATTTATTGTTATTTGAATATTATAACTGTGCTTTAAGAATGGCTCACGGTCTCTGAGCACAGCATTTGCCACACCAGGATCTGGTCTTGAGAAGAAAGAGCTTCAGTGCTGTCTGCTTGGAGCAGGAGATTCCAAGGTGCCCAGCACCAGGGGGGACCCTGTCCTTCCGATACCCATGCAGCCTATGTTAGGTTACTTTTCAGTACATCTAACTTGGAAGCATTTAACCCAGACAGACCTGCCCCCTTTCACGAGGAAGATGCTGCTCATTTAGCTTACTAGGAGTTTTGCCCCAGCTTCCCTGTGAATGCAGGGTTTGCTCCTCCTCAAGTCCTAGAAAAGCAAACATGCTTTATTGGATTGCTGCAAGAAAGAACTAGCTTGAAACCACGAAGGGTGTCGATATCAGGACAAATATCAACACTGAAAATGTTAATTCCTTGGTTCTCAGCTGTGTCCTCACGCTGTAGACCACTCACCCTTTTATGTGTGGCTGCAAACTGGAGAGCTAGATTCTCAGTCACTGCAAATCCGTTGTGGCTCACTTGACATTGTCAAATTTTACTGATTTACCAGCCAGCTGAGGATCAGAGCCTGTGTGTACACAGTGCTATGGATACATATGCATTTATGGTGTTTGGAAACAGCAGTATAATTGCCCCCAGCTGTACAAAATCCAGATGTTTAGACATGCAGATTTCACGAGGTATAGCTGGAGCTCTAATGGTGTTTGTCTGCTTAACGCTTCCTTGGCATAAGGGAGACTCTTTCCATAACGTTCAGGACGATGGGAAGAGCTGGCGTATGAAGTTCAGTCTTAGGGTGGATTCTCACTGACTTTGAGCAGTTCCTCCTTTGGCTTTCACTTACCACATTTATTAATGAAACAGATCCTGCGAGTCTCTGGGAATTCAGCAACGCGATAGTTTAGCGTGCTGTCAGAAAGTAGCTTGTCAGATGGCTCTATTGTACTGGGATGTGATTTCTGGTAACATGTAGGATTAGGGAAGTGATTCATGTATTGTGCACTGTTGAAAAGAAGGGTAATTTGAGGTAGCAGAAAGGATTTTCAATGCCAAAACAATAATGATAATTCATCCTGTGGTAAGGAATTGTTATGACACGCTTTCTATTATTAATCTGGTTAGAGGGTCTAGGTTAAATGACTGTAGTCGATTAAAAGATATATAGATAGAAAAGCTTTATGTATTTATTGCCTCCTAAAAGAAAAGGAAACTTATCTGAGAAAATTACAACATGGAAGAACGAACAACTGTGATTTAATGAGCTGCCTTTACACGAACATCTGGAATTATTATTATTATTATTATTATTATTATCATGATGATTACTATTATTTTACATAAAAACAAAATACTGACAACTCTGAATGAGAAGTGAGGATTTTTATGTTAGCTGTAACAAAAATAACCAGGGTGGTTAAAATAAATCTAAACTGTAGCATTTCTATAGGCCCTGTGCTGCCCAGACTGCTGTGAATTAGTGCTTCGTCTCCTGGGGAGCGTCCCACTTAAACCCAGGAGTGCAGAGGCACTTAGTGCAGAGTTTGTACATGTAGTCCCTAAATGATAAACACGAACTGCTGTAGTTGTGAAGAAAACACTGCTAAAGGAAAGTCTAGCACTGAGGAATGGTGGTTTGTTCACTGAGGCCAACCCAAAGCGGGCACAGTGCTTTTAGCTCACCCAAGTCTGGTTTCTGTCACAGTGAAGCACGGCCCTGGTGGCCTTCTGCGTAAAACCAAAATTTGCTTTCACATACAAACTCATTTGCCTGGAAATGGCAATGTATAAAAATATATAGTTGAAGGATTTCTCTTTCAAATAATGCCCATTTTCCTCTATTTCCCTCCCAGACCCTACGTCTGTGTCTGGGCGTCCTTGTGTGTGATACTCATCAGTGTGCTGTCAGTGCCTTGTGTTGTACAAAATACAGGCATTTAATCGTAAGGTGTAGAGCGATTCCAAAGCGTTTGGTGTAGAACAGAGGAGTACCGACACTGACATGCTCCTGATACAAGCCATCTTGTGATTTGCTAAAACACAAGCCTTAGTTAGTGATACCTGGAATATCTATGTTCCTGTGGCAGCAGAAGAGTTCGTTGGTCAGCACGGTCTGTGAAGTTCCTGCTTTAAAGCAGAATCCTTAAGTCTGTAGGCTCCTTAAAGTAACCTTGCCAGGAACCCGTATTTTAAGGTGTTCTGTGAAGAGCTGAGGAAGATAAGAAGACAAATTTAAATGAGACATTGCTACAGTAAATGTGGATGTTAAACCAGAGCACCTTTCCCTTTCTTCCTGTACTCATTGGCGTTGCACTGCACGGTAACTGATCGTGAATGCTTTCTTTTTTTTAGATGGAGAACAGGACAAATATCAGCTAGGTTAATTTAATATCCAGTGAATATCCCTTAAGGAAAATTATATGAATCTTTGTTACAGTATTTCACAAATCAAATTAGCAACTCAACATTAATAGATTTTGATTGACACATCTGATTTTAGCCATTAGTGTCTCTGTGGACTATAGCTCTTCCTCATTAAATGAATTATAAAATTTCACTTCTTGATCAGGAAAAGTGTCTCTTTTGTCTTTTTTCAATGAAACCGAGGGCAGATCTTTAGCTGACATAAATCAGCCCACCTCCACTGAACCCAGTGCAGATGCTCCCATTGACATCTTCCCCAACAACACAATCTGCAGTAGAATTTTGCAGGACAGGGATTCCCAATAGCACAAGTTAATTTCTTGGGATTAAACCTTATAATTTACAAGTGAAACCATGGCAAAGCAGAGGTGTTTTGTTACCACTCCCTGCTCCCTGTCACCATTTGATCTCAGATCGGAGACCCCAGCCACTGGCACCAGGTGGTGTTCCGGCCCAACACAGAGGCAGCGGCCCTTTTGAGGGAGCTCATCGAACAGCAGACTGGCATGCTCCCAGAAAGTACAAGGAATTGTCACTGTAGGGCATGCCCAAGCCATGCTGCTGTTCGGACAGGAGCAAACCAGTGTTTGGGTAGAGAATGACGAGGAGCCACGCTGCACCTGGCACTGGGAGCACATCCACCCATGGTGTGGATGGCAAAGCTCCACGCTCCTGCTCTGCTAGGCTCAGCTGAGAAGCTTGAACATCAGCCTGCCACGCACCTCGTCGGTATTGTCAGCACTGTGGTGTCCTTGGTTGTTCTGGTGTAGGTCTGTCCTTGCTAACTGTGGTGGAACTGCTCTTCTCAGTGCAGGGTAAGTAAATGTCAGCTGTCTGCAACCAGCTGCCGGACCGTAGGGACTGTCCTAGCGTCATCGGCTGCTCTGGTGCGAGAGCGAAGGAGAAGTTCTCTTGGTTTTGTCTCGTGAAAATGTTTAATCCCCAGCTTCTCTAGAAAGGCACTTCAAAAACACCTTGACAAAAAGGAACGCCAGAAGAATTAATAGCAATTGGGACTCTCTTCAGCAAAGTGAATCTTGTTTAGATGCTACCTGCCGGTTTGTGGAACTGAAGCCTGAAAGCAGTGAATCTTTTAAAGAGAAAAGATGACATAGGTAGGAAGAGAATCAATACCTAATTTCTTCTCTGGAATTGCTTAAGAAAAAGGAGCACAGAGAATAGTACTGCTATCATAATAACTGTATTAAGTGTGCTTTTCTTAAAAACCCTGCATGCAGACATAGATATGTATAAGCAGGCAAACAATAGGTGCTGCATTTGCTAAGCCTTCATTTGTTGGGCTTCTCTGCTACACAGGCTGAGTTTTCTTAAAGAAAATGATTTTTTCTTTTGATTTGGTTAGTACTCGCCCAACACTCTCACCTCTGTGATGATTATGAAGGTGACTTACTCCCTTAGGAATAATGCCTTATATGACACCTGATGTGTCTTACAAATTAAGGGAGATAAGTGGGCAATTTATCTCCACAGATATCTCTACAGAATCATTTTACTTTACTGACCAATACTTCAAATTTCCCCTGCACTAGGTGGGAGGCTTCTCAATTTTTTTTGCTGTGGGCAGTGTACCGGTTAACCCAAAACAAATGGATGTGATAGATGGGACTAATTCTCCAAAAAGGAGCAGTGCCTCACACCTGCTGCAGACAGGTTTGTGGCCAGCCTTCCCTGACAGAGCTGGTGTGGATTCAGACTCGACAAAGAGACTGGAACATCTCTGCACCTCCTTTAATGACTGTTATTTTTAGAACAGTTAAAAGCCAGCTATGCAGCGTGAAGGATATAAAGGAGTGTGGAGTATGTGAGATAAGAATAAAAATATAATAACTCTGAAGGAGACGGAGGGTTTCTTGTCTGTGTTACCAGCAAAGCTTCTGGTCCAGAGTGAAAGCACCTGTATATAAATGTACTTCACAAATTATATATTCTTTCCCTGATGGATAGCTTGATCAGTTCCTATTTTTTGATAATGTCAATACCTTTAAAAATGAGATGCTTTGACCCTGGTTCTCAACCTAGAATTTTACGCCGTTAACTCTGGTGACTTAGCATCAGTTTCTCATGATTTATTTCCGTGTTGCTTGGATTGCAGTCCATTTCTGTGCCCCCTTCAAGAGTGAGACCCTTCACAGCGGTCATCTGGCCTTGCTCTGTCAAAGCAAATGCAGTTAGGGCCACTGACCCAGCAGCTCCATAAATCAGAAACAGCTGCTGCCCACACTAACACTGCTTTGTCTTCAGTGCCCTGGCAAAGCTGCTTACAGTGTTTCTGTCTCTGTTCTGTACACCTGTATTATTGCAATATTTCTGTTTAATGATTTGGAAGTTTAGTTACAGGCTCAGTTCTACAGGGATTGCTGGGGCAGAACGCTGGTGACTTCCATTTAATTACTTCTGATTAGACCTCTGATGTAAATGAAAACAGAATCAAGCCCACCGTAGCCCAAAAGGGAACACTGCAAGCAGAAGCATTCTGGAATGTCTCAATAATATCTATATATTTTATATATAGTGTGTGACATAAAGCAGTTTGTTTTTTTTTTCAACCTATGTGTTTCAGTGAGTACAAATGACGAAAAATATAAACTCAACTGGTTAAATGAGGTCCTTCAAATGTTAGAGGTGCTAACTGGGAATGAAGTGCTTTAAATCAGGTAAAAAGGAATCAGACAGCAAAGTTGAGCAAAGTTGCATGCTTTTTTTTTTTTCCTCTTTCTTTTTATAACTTTGGGTTAGCATTAGAAAATTTTACAAAACAAGAATTTAGGACATTTACAAGGTTTTTATTATTTTTCACCAACAGCTGGGCCAGATCTTGAGTTCAATCAGTGAACCCACTGCAGATTTACCCTACTTCAGCCAGGGTACGTTCCGTAATACCACAGCAAGACTAATAGCATTGTGGAATGGCCAGTAAAACAGCAGGGGTCAGATTTTCTGCTGCTTATTTTCTGTACGTTACTCGCTGTTTCACCACTCATACTTGATGCATTCTTCTGCATCGTTCTGGAGAGAGGCTTTTGTGTGTGTTCTTTGTACGTGTGTGTGGAAGGTAAGGAGACGGTAACGTGGCAGGTACAAAAAGGAGAGGTTTCCTGTTTATTGGAAAAAGACACCTGCAGAATTCATGCTAGATTGGCCATTGCCGTGAGCCTGTTGGCCCTACAAATGTGTTTTTTGACCCATAATAGGTTACAGATTGATTTAATAGGTCACATATCACTGCCTTTATGGACACCTTTACATCTTCTTTTCAGGGTAATTATCTTTACACACATCTGATGTAGCAACGTAATTGACTCCTGCTTTTGTATGGCTATAGGTTAACGAACCAAACTGATCATTTTTTTAAAGAGAATAAATCATTTGTGTATTGTTTTTGAAATGATGGTGAGGCTGCATGTCTAGAGGACTGCTTGTGATTCAGCGAGAGCACTGTGCAGAGAGGCAGCTGCCGTCTGGGCCTTTGAGCAGCACAGAGCACAGGAGGGCCCTGACCAGCGCTCACGTCTCCTGTGGGCTGGGTCCTGCAGAGGCCAACGTGCTGACAGCTGATCTGAAGTAAATGAAACGATGGCAGTTTGCATCCAAAAGGATGCTGACCTATGGATGGGATGGGAAAAAAATGCTAAAAGTCAGGGATTCACTTTTTAAAACAAAGTGACAACATTCCTGAAGAAAATAATATGTCCCTTTTATTCCAAAGCCAACATTTTACCTCAAAATAGACACCGATGTGACTTGAGTTTCAGCTCCTTGTGTAGTAAAGGTGACAACTCACTATTTTTGGTGCTGGTTTGTTTTCATACAATGAGAAAGGATTCTTTGATTAACAGCGGTCATTTGGCATTGAGCCCAGCTACTTTAAAAACCTGCTGAATGATGGGAGCATTAGAGTAGGAAAAGCCAAGATTGCACATGCCTTTAGCTCTCTTCAGAATTTTAATGGATGCTGCACAATGTCATTACACCTTTTTTAAAATTTTCTATGCTCTTAAAAGAATCAAGCAAATCCTGTTTGTTTTTGTGAGGAGGAAGAATGTATTTATGGAGAAAGAAAAAAAGCTTGCTTTCATACAAAATCTTACCTTTCTGTTTTCTGAGAATGGGCGAAGACTTGGGGCATGTCTGGGGATGCTAATGCTTTAACCTGCAGAATTTCCCTGTGGAGTTTCACGTGGATATTACTGCTCTTCCTCTCTGGCCTAAGGCTCAGTCCTGCATCAGCCTTAGGCCACAGCCTGTGCATGAGCTGTGACAAAGCTGCTTAAAGCCACACCAATGGCCTTTCACACGGGTTCAGTCCATGTGGCTTTTCTGCAGAATTATTTGTGTTTGCTAGAGAAGTACCTCTGGAGGTTTCTGCCTCAGAGTATTTTTTGAGTTTTGATTTTTTCTTGGGTGCTTAAGAGAGGGAATTTGAGGCCAGGAACATGGTTTTACAAACGTTACTCACATGAATGGGCCTATTAACTTTAGACTACCTGTGTGAACTCATGTGAGAAAGGGCCCTGCTGAGGGCCCTAATTAGTTAATGTGTGAGTGCCTAGAACATGCTCTAGATGCCCATTCTTGTTACTATTCAGAACATGTTTCTCTGTCTTTATAAAGATGTCACTTCCACTTTACTATCCCTGATTTACTTTATTGCTGATTAATAAATATCTGATAGGTGAATTGCACAAAGGCTGCCGGAGCTCGTCTGGCCTCCTGATCATTTTGTGTCAGAAAGAAGATGCAAAAGAGTCATAAACTTCTGGAGCTACCCAGCAGAGGACATGTGCATGACGTGGGGACGCAGCCACGTTGCCTGGCAGTATTTAGTATCTTAATGGCCCTTGGGAGCAAGGGGCATCCAAGAATTTTGAGCTTCCCTGAGGGCAAAAATGAGTGCCCTCAGGGAACAAATGGCTCATTTACACCTCTCCCAGCTGCTTATTGGAGCATGGCTGAAAATGTGGGCACCAGTGTGTTCAATCTGCTAAACAAGTCATTCTTAAACCATGCTTAGAGCTAAGCCACCAAATTCTCACTATCTCCTGTTAGGAAAGGGACTTAAGCAGGAGGAGCTCCAGTGCATCTTTTTGTCCACCCAGCTGAGTTCAGCTCAGTTTGGAAGAGATGGCAGCACTCTTTTAAAAGTTTTGTGAAAAGAAGCAGCTAAGAAAAAGCCCAGGGAGACTCTGGTTGGAGAAAGAGGCATAGTATGAGCTTGTCTCTCATTAGACATTGGAGAATCCAGCCACAGAAGAGAGGGCAGGTGGATGGGCACACGCACAGAGCCAGAGGAAATCAGCCTTACCTGCACTGCCCAAAGAGGTACTTGTTCAAAGCCCTGAGTATGCTCTTTGCCTTGGTTTTTGTGTTGTGGAATACTGCTACGTACGGGAGGCAGGAAGAGTGCACTGCAGAGCTTTCATGCTTTGATATTTGAAAAGTAGAACTTGGAAAATATTCTTCAGAAAAGGTCTGAATGCAAATCCAACCACTTTCTGCAGTCCTCCTGTATCCCTGGGTTCATGTTAAAATGCGGCTCCCAGAGCAGGCACAGCAGAGGGCCAACAGCTATGGGTTCAGGAACAGACGTACTGAGTTCAAAGTGGGCATATCTGTAAGTGCTTGCAGGACTGGGGTCCCGGCTGTTGCATGGAATTTGCCCTGGCTTTCTGCTTCCCTGGAGGATTTGACCTATTGTTTTTAAACACCGCCGCAATCGGTGCATTTTAACATGGCTGTGATGTTATCCTGAAAGGCAGCTGGGAATTAACATACTGTATTTCATTATTTCATGACTTTTATATATTCATATTTAGACTGAACAGTGTTAAAAAGAATATTTTATTTCATTATGCAGTTTTTAGTGAGCTTATTATCAGTAATATGTTTAGCATAAAATTTATTAGTGACATGCCCTTTAATTTAGCCTGTCTAATTGGTGCTAATTTAGTTAGATTGCATTAAATTACACCCTTTTATGTAGCTATGTGTGGGTCAAGAAATCCATTCCAACAGGTTAGGTAATTTTTCATGCAGCTGAACAGTAAAAATGGTATTAAGGTAGATGAAAAATGCAATCATGTTCCAAAATAATAGTTTTCCTGGATATGATTATCAAGGAAACGGGATTTCTCTTCTAAGTGCTCTTCCTTTGAAGACTTATAGGGTTTGTCTTCCATCTAAACTCACGTCCTCAGTCTCAGCAACAAAGACAAAGGGTGGGAATTAAGATCATTACTCTTACATGAGGGGGAATTATTAAGAATGATCTTTATTTCAGCCTTCATTCCTTCTTTATCATGCTCAGCACAAAGATAACAGTGAAAAATATGTTGTCCTTTCTTTTATCTAAGTTTCTACTTTCTGCTCCATTAGAATTACTTTGGTCAGATGGTTGGAGAGGAAAGTAATTGATTTGATCTCAGCAGTGTACAAAGAAGCAATCTGAGCCTGGCAAAACAAAACAAAAAATCTGACCTGTAAGAGCCATCGATCTCTAACAGTAAGAGCAGAGGGCTGCAAGGCAGGGCTCGCGGAGGCAGGTCTTCAACTGGTACAAATTGTCCTGGCTGTGAGGAGGCAATGGTGTTTGAATTTGCTGGCAGTTGTGCCGGTGGAGGTGTCAGACCCCGGATCTGGTTCCCAGTTTTCTGTACAACCTCCAGAAAACTCCTGGCTCTCTGTGGCCCCCAAGCGTGTTGGCATCTCTGCTCTGAGTGTCAGCGAGTGCTGTGCTCCTGTGCCTCTGGGCGCTCCCTGTGCCCTGACCTGGCTGCTGGGAACCCAGACAAGTGCTCAGCGCATTTTGTCGATGTTCAGAGACGTTGTCGTGCATGATTTCTGTGCATCAGGAAGCCCCTTTGCTTTTCATGCTGTCCGTAGCAATGGTTCCAAGCAAAGTGTAGGGAAAAATGAGACATTGAGGCTTTCTCTCAGTGAATCTAAGTGTCAGTCCTGGCAGCATGCTCTCAGAGCCACGGCAGATCGATAATAACCTCTCCTCCTGCCTTTTTTTATTTACCTGGCGAACATGAGTCTTGTATAAAAGGGTCTGACAGGTTTTGAGCATGCTTCTAGAGATGGCCCTTGTAGTGTAATGGTTCACTGACCTGATTCTGTGGGTGTTTGCTGCGGGGATGTTGTGGTGTTGTCATCGTTGCTGAAAGAGTTTTGTTGTTAAACAGCACTTCTCAGGTTTATTGTCATCATCCTGTTCTTGTTAAGCTTAGTTTTCCTGTAGACTGAGGCATCCCTGAGGATGAGCTGCCTGAATATATATAGTAATGCTTGCTCTGTTCCCACATATATATCTCTCACTCCAGAGATAACCTGAAACCTTCAAAATTCTCTGATAATCTCAGATTAGCCACATTCTCAGAGAGCATCTGCCCAGCCGTGGCAGTGGGAGCCAGGTGAGAAGGAGCAGCTGGTGGGAGCTCAGACACAGGGAACCACTGGGCAGGAAGAACAGGATCATTGGGTATTCGTACCATTACCACCACATATGCCAGCACTGCAGCTCAGTTGCACGTTGGCTGGGATTTTGCATGTAACCAACAGCACAGACTCAGAAATACGGCCATTGTTCGTTCAGCTCCTGGCTTGTCCCACATGTAAGTGGTTCCAAATTTCCCCTGCGGCATCAATGAGAAAAATGACTCGGAGACCAGTGAAAATGACTTTCTCTTCCAACCAAGTGCTATGAAAATATCCATGAAAATCTACTTGGCAAAAAAAGAGCCCATTTTACCAAATATCAGCCTGAATTTCCCAACACAACTGACTGAGTGTTGAGAACAAAGCTAAACGCCTGCCTGGTCTGATCCAGAAGGCTTTTGAGTTCCTTAGAAAAGGCTCCCAAGGAACTGCTCAAGCAGTTGTAGGGGAGTAAACCTCAGGAGGCTCGGGAAGAGCCCCTTTGGGGAGCAGTTCTCTGGACTAAGTTGATTCCTGACTGACTTTCAGAAGGATATGAGATCAACTTTGCCTAACAACCCAACAGTAAAACTGGCAGAAAAGCAAGCAGCAGCAGCTTGATTACAACCCTCGGTGACCCCTGTTCATTTCAAAACACACAGAAACATCACCAGGATGTTATGTGGTAATTAACTGCATTATAAAGTGGTGCAGGTTAGTTTCGAGGTTTCATACCGAAGTAACTGAAGTTTGCCCTGTAGTTCTGCTCGTGTTCTCTCCCTGCCCCACCAGGGGACATGGCCAGTCACTGGGCCCTGCTGTTTGTGTTCAAACACAGGAGAAGCAATGCCAGCCCTCCTTGCTATTCTGAGGGCTGCAGGGCATGCCAGGTCCCGTGCTGGTGCTGCACAGACGGGGATGCTGGAAGGTGACGCAGGGCTGCGTTCAGGATGTTTCTGTGGCAGACATGTAGGCTGTCAGGAGTGTCCTCGGCCCCTCATGGCATATCAGACTTGTGGCTTTTTGTTTCTTGCCGTAAATCCTAAGCTCTCAGGAGGAAATGCCCTGCGGCTTGCTGCGTGCTTGCAAGCACGATGTGGGTGTAGGGAGTTGTGAAACAGCTCCGTCCTCCCAGTGCGTTGTGTTCCCAGCCCCCGTGCTGGCCCCCCGGCTGCCAGGTGGGACCTGAGGCACAGTGCCGCCTCCCAGGCCTGAACGAGGAGCCTGTGGCACAGCAGGGAGCTGAACTGAGGTCTTCCAAGAAGCCCATGGCAAATGCCACAACATTGGGGCAGGTTTTGGACAAAGGTGCCAGTTGTCCTGAGATGGTCACCATTGCTCGCAGGCACAGGCACCAGTGGCACTTGCTCATGGTTTTGAGAGCTGTTAGGTGGGGCACTGCTGGGGGGACGTGAGCCAATACTTCGTATGGTAATGTCTAGAAAGAGATGAGAACAACCTGCTTTTCATCTAGCCTCATTCTTCCCTGCCAGCCTGTGCTTTCTTTCAGCTCAGGAGACTGAAATCTTCTGTTCTGTTGTAAAAAGAAGTCGCTCTGTGAGCAGAGGAGCTAATGAATCCTGCCCTGTAATGTCTCCCTCTCATACGGATCCTCTGATATCTTACAAAGGGTGAGCTTTATTAGCTTCTCCTGTAAAGGGGCAGCGATGGGGCCCCTCTCCTGTCCCCCACTGCCTTCTTTTCAAACTCAGAAGAGTTTCCTTATCTTTTGACCTTGATGCTGGACAGCAGGGGTGAGTTGAACACCCTTTTGTGAGAGCACAAACACATTATTTTAGACTCCTACGACTGCAGGCTGCTGGTGGTTTCATTTCTGTCAGGAATTGGGCTAAAAATAAGATAGATAAATCCCCTGAAATTAAAAAGAAGCATCAATGTTTAAATGACTTCATCAGATAAACTGGGGAAACATCTAAAAAATTTGAAATAAGGGTTACACTGGCTAAGCTGCGTTCCACCCACTCACAGCATCAGGAGCTGACACGTTATTAGAAGCATGGCATGTTGTTCCCAAAGCGCATTTTCCATCTCTTAACACATACACAGACTACCCCATCACGTGGTTTCTGGCTTCTCTTTTTCGTCCACGGGTCAGCTTTCATTTTTTTTATCATTAGAATTGGTGGGGCAGGAAAGGAATAGTTTATCCATGTGACTATCAGGAGGGAGACAAGGGAAGCTGCCTGGGTTACAGTCGGTGCTGGATACAAACATCAGATTCTCCCTGTCAGTTCATGTCGTTAACACAACCAGACTTTACATTCAGCTGCTTGGGTAACACCCAGAAGCTATCTTTGCACTAATGCAATTATGATAGTGCATCAATTGCTGTAAATCACAGAACTATAGATAGGGTGTAGTTGTCATGTTCTTTGTGATTAAAAGATGTAGAATCTCTAATCGCTACAAGGAGAGCGGCTGTCATCGATAAAGGAAATCTGGAGGTGGAGAGCAGTATTGATCGTGACGAGGAATTTACAAACTGTTTCTCACTTTTTGCACACTTTGAGCAGCCTTTCAAGACCCACCACCAGCTTCACCACCCCCCGGGGCTGGGGTAACGAACCGATAGGTTAACATTTGCCTTGCTGAGGTTCTCTAGCGAAAGGGTGTTGGGGAGATGATACTGTTTTTAGCAGTTTCTTGTACAAGAAGGCATGCTATTTGGTAGATCAGACTTAGAGGTGGTACGCTGTATTTCCTTCTTGGAGGGGTAATGGCCATTCCTGCACACGCTATCATATCGTGCCAGGGATGGGGGTCTCATCACCCAGCTGTGGTGGAGCCAGACCAGCATGAGCTCCCTGCAGCTGGCAAGGGCTAACGGCACAGCCGTGCAAACCAGTGCTGGGGAGCTGTGCTGAGCCCATCTGGAGCACGAGCCAATGTTGTCTCCATCGTGGCTTAACGGCCTTCTGCAACTTGTTTGCAAACGGTCTAACTTCTCTACCTGTAACTTCTCTACCTGTTCCAGACGTTCCCTTGCTCCAAGAAAATGTCAGTCCTTATCATCTGCGTTCATCCTCTTTAAAAATAAAAATAATAATTTATGGCTGATATTCATGAATTATTTACATTCGAACTGTGGAATTGTAGGCAAAAATGAAGATGATGAAAATGATGGTCCACGTACGATGAAAATGGAAGGACAGGGCTGGACTGACAGGTTTGTTGGTGGTTTTCTATGTATTTCGTTGGTTGTTTGTTTTTCCCTCAAGAACCTCCATGGATCAACATACAAAGAATTTATGTGATTTTTATTAATGTGTAGCATATGGCTTGAAAGCTTTTCTACATTTAGAGTTTTCACCCATAATCACATAGTTCCTTGTATTTGTTTGCCTGCATATAGATGCGTATATGTACACAATCTCTGTATGTGCACATGTTTAAACTAACACTCTTTGTATAGAAATACTCTGCCCTCATGTTGCAGTTTCTCTGGTTTTCACCACTCTCTTCTTTATGCTTGGGTGGTCATATTTTGAAATTTCCCCAGGACCAGTTCCTCATGCAATCACGTTTCTCATCACATCTGAAGGATGTTGTGCCTCGCATGGTAATTAGGTCCTCTTTGTTTCATCTGCTGAGCTCCTCTCCGTTGCTTCCTGCAGCACGCTCACGACTGGAGGCTATTGCTGGAATGTTAGAGCAGTGCAGATTCTCTAGGAGTAAACAGCTTCATGTTAACTTGCCTTTTTTTTTAAAAAAAAAGCTGATTTACATCCTGTTTAGACCTTGTGCAATTATATTTATCCTTGTTGCTTACTTCGAGTAATGCCGTTTATTGGAATAATTTATTATTGCATTGTGTGGCTGGTGGGTGTGTATGGAAATCATCTGTGTATTTACAAATGCATATGACATTGTATATAAAAACACACAAGTAGCTATCTGTCTACCTAAGGCTTGAAAATGCTGATGGCTTAGCTCGGAGTGCAACTTGCTGTCAGGCTTTGCAGAATGTTAAGTTGTCATGGCTTAAAGGAGAGCTCTGACTGTTGTTCCTCCCACCCCCCGGCAGGCAGGCTGAGCCTGGCCCTGGCGGGCCCTGTCAATGGGGCCCTGTCAGTGGGGTGGGCTGAGCAGCACTCGCCGTGGGGCACTGGGTCAGGCTCACATGGCACAGTGAGGCCCTGAGCCCACTCCTGTAGGCCTGGGGCCATGTACAGTGACACCCAGGCCTGTTCTGAGCCTCCCTCCCAGCTGCCCCGTTACAGTGCAGAATCAAGCCCTAAGTTTTCAGCTTTGTTGTTTAGGAGGAAACTTCCCAAAGCAGGACAAGCCTTTCCTCATACAGCTAGCTCCAGTGCTGCAGGTCACTCAGCTGACCTCCACCAACAGCAAGCTGGGCGAGGGCCACTCAGGTTGTACCACTGTGCTTGTGAACCCCCACAGTGGTGCGGAAGGAGACAGGAACAGCATTAGGTTTGCCTAAATCTGCTGGGGAATCCCTGCCTGGGGTCTCTGCGGGGAGCACTTCAGGGCAAGAGCAGCAAAAATGCCTGCAGCCATCCGAGGAAATGGGGGTGATCTGGTCCCTGAGTCCCCTGGCTGGGGAAGGAGCTCTGCATTGTTTGCAAAACTGATAGTAGTGTTGGTACAGCAGGACTGCCACGTGTATGAGCACCTGCCTGCAGGAGGGGAGGGCAGCAGGGGCCTGCAGGCAGGGTAGCAGGAGGCACAGGCTGCACCCCAGTAAGGGGGACAACAGCCCCGAGCTGATGGGCACTGGGTGCATGCTGGCCTGCGGGCTGCATGCGTGTGTGCATGGAAGTGTGTGCATGGAAGTGTGTACATGGAAGTGTGTGCATGGAAGTGTGTACATGGAAGTGTGTGCATGGAAGTGTGTACATGGAAGTGTGTGCATGGAAGTGTGTGCATGGAAGTGTGTGCATGGAAGTGCACGCAGACACCAGAAAGGGAGAGATGTAAGCACTCGTGCTGTGAAGCAAATGCTTGTCAGCACGTGGAATGTCTACTGGTGGTTTATCTTGTTGTTTTTTTTCCTACTGTAATTAATAATGCCGTGATTACTCTGATTATAATGATTGCAAATCCCTTTAAGTGCTATCCAGATTGAGGTTTACGCAGCATTTTTTCCTTGTTGTGTGTTCTGCAAACATATTAAGAAAGTCTCTAAAATAATGTTACAAAACGTCGAGTAAAACCCCGTCTCCTGAAGGGCTGATGAGATCATGTGCGTATGGCTCTGTGTTATCTTGCCCTGACACATGGAATTAAGTCTTGGGCTATCCTCACCTAGGAAGACATCACTCTGCCAGTGTTTTCTCTCATCTGGCCATTTCAGATATGACAGCTTTTTCCTTTCCGCCAATTAAAGTGTGGCTGTTCCTTGGACAAACCAATGGAAAAATTTGGCAGTTTGTTCATTTCTGAGAGTCTCTTCATTTCATTTTGTGGAACTTACTGGTAGCGTGCAAACAGACATTTGTGTCACAAAAGCCAACTCCTTAGCTCTGCAACAATTCTGCAATTTTAATGAACCAAGCTGTATGTGGAAGGACAACTGTTTTTTCTGAGAGCCTATTGCAAAAACTGTGGGTGAAGGAAGCCCATAAGTCAGCCATGCAGCTAAGCAACTTGGGATGCACAGTTTCTGCAGTGGAAGTCCAAATTTGGCAGCACTGTTGCTTCTGCTAAATTTTTTTTAAAATGTATTGGGTTTTTAAAATTCCAGGAAATTGTGAAAATCGCAAGAGATAATTTAGGCGTTTTCCTAATTTTTCAAAACAAATTCTATGTTGTCTCTTTATAAAGCTCCTACCATTGTTTTATTTTGCTTTCTGAAGTGTCTTCCAGGTTGGAATCTGTAGGAGAGGGATCCATTTTTGTTACAGTTAAGTTTTTAAAATCAACACAAAATGAACAGTTGCAATTTTTTCAGCTTTCTGAAAAGTTTTTTAAATGTTGTTTTAAGTCCAAATCAAAGCAATTCCCTTCCTCCCTCAAACTCTAGACTATCATTAGACAGCAAATTGCTTATTGTCTAGCTTGACAAGAGCAGTTGGCTCTCAGTCCTGCGTGCGGATCCCCGAGCCACTGTCTGATGGCAAATTTATTGCCCATCTGTTTCCATTTCTACTCTGCAAGCTCAGCCTGGCTCATGAGCGGCAGTGCACAACTGCGGATTTTGTGATCCATATTTATTTCACCTAACTTTCAGTCCCTAAATGATGCACCCCGATTAAGCAGAGTGGTGACCCTGGCCTCTCTGTGTAGTCAGTGCAGAAGTGGGTTCATCCAGGAGGTGACTCTGCCTGTGGAAGATCTCAATTAAATGCCTGAAGAATAACTCTCTAAGATCAAACTGCTATATGCTTTAAGCAGTTCCTCTAAAAGAAACCTTGTTGGCTTATAGAGACGTGCTGATAATGGGCTCATTGCCTTGTTAGATCAGCCGGCAACTGATGCTGGGAGGTCCTTGGGGCTTAAGTAACAAGACAGCATTGTAGTTCTGGGGAGATCATTGCATTTCAAGGGTGTGATGTGCGACATGAGTCTGCAAAGCCATCCCCAAGCAGCATTTATTCCCCTGAAATGCTCACTGTGTCAGACCTGATTTCAGTTATAAAATAGAAATAATAGAAAAAAAGGTCAAACCATTTATTGAGGACTGACATTTACAGCAGTCAGGAATCTCCAGTTGTATACAGCTTTCTCTCTATATGTCACTCCTATGTGACACCATCCTGCTGAGTATCTCCAAACCACTGCTTTCCTGCTATAACTAGTAGGGTGGGTGGCTCGTTAGGAATTGCTTCTTGTATTTGTACAGATACACAAAGGAAGAAATCCAGGAGTTAATTAACTTGTGCAAAGTTGTGGTACACCTGTACGGCAAAATGAGATTGTAGATTCCCAAATCCACTCTGTGGTTTCAAAATTCTGCTCTTTTGCAGTTTACTCAATTTTGACGCAGTATTTATCATAAAGATTGCAATAAAACTGCTTGATTTTTTTTTTCCCTATGAAAGCTGAATGTTAAAGGTCTTGCGTCCTTGATCACATTGTAGGCGAGGGGAGTTGTGCACTGGATCAATGACAGCATACGTGGATTGAGTAGGGCAGCAAACTGTAGATTGAAGGTCCAGACAGGACTCTAAAGAGCGATTGCTGCCATCCTGTATCAGACCTGGATGCAGATCTGCTGTAGGAGGCGTCAGGCTGTGTGTGCAGCGATGCTACTGCCAGTTAGCATATCCGGAGATCTTTGGCATTCAGGTTTCAGCAGGAAGAAAGGGAAGAAAAAAATGTGTGTGCTCAGTTACATGCACATGCACGCATATGCACAAATGCACATGTAGGGAGCATATGGGCAGAGGCTGGTAACACATCTCAGGGCTGGTAGCAGCAAAGTAATTACAGGTGCTGCAGCAGTAAGTGCCAAACACCCTCTCCAAGGGTACAGAAGGCTGGCTAATGTTGCTGTTGATGTCCCATAGGTATCATGCAATTCTGGTGCTTGTCTCAGATGCCCTTCTGTGAAATTTGCATTGCCTAACAGTCAGTTTTCTCCTTGCCTTACCGGTCTGACTTTGAGAGCTGAGCCTTGAGAGGGCAGCACCTCAAGGAGACTCCGCACACACCCAGCTAATGCGGTCTGCTGGGCGAAACCCCACGGCAGCACGTGGCCATGTAACTGGTCAGGTCCCACTGGCATTACTGGGATTGTGTATGAGTATTCCCCTGTGTCAGGCTGCATCTTTGCTTTTTATTTGCCTTAGTTTCACACTGCTGTTTTCTTCCCATTGCTCATACACTGCTGCAGCATTATTTCTCAGTGCTTTGAATTAAGATGTTAATATCCTGGTATTTAGGAACCTTCTGCAGATACAGACAGAATAAAATTTATAGAGCAAGTACAATAGTAGTCCTGCAAATGTTGATTAAAAAAAACATAAGAATAATCCTTGCATAAAAGGTATTGCATCTCATGTTCCTTGGTCCCCTTTCCAGATCCGAAAAAGGAAACATTGAGCGTCTGGATAAGACGCCCAGCATTACTAGTCAGCCCCAACTGTAAAAATGAAGAAAAAAGGCATTTAGGTTTTAATGAAACGTCCTCCAACTTAACTTAAATGCACGTTTAGATAGCTTTTGAGATTAATCTAAGAATAATAAACTGTTATTTATAGGGAACTTCCTGGCCAAAGACCTCTGGGCAGCTCCAGAATACCAGAACAAAGGATTTATAGCCCACTGAATACTTAAAACGATGATGTTATTTTCAGATTCAAAAGTCTTTTTTCCTTTATGACAACCTGTTTGTGAAGAGGAAAAGCTGCCTACCAGTCCTTTCAGATTCTGGAGTTATTCTTGATAGTTTAATGCATATGGGTCCGTTTATTTCGCTGGGATTGGGAGCTTTTACAGATCCACATTGTCTTCTGTGCAGATTTGTTTTTCTGCTTATGGCATCAGTCAGAATAAATGGAGAGATGGGAACTGTCCCGGCTGCTGGAGGGAATTTCCCTGAAGTGTCCCCAGTCTCCTAATATATCAGTGTCTTTTCTAGTCCATTCCTGATGGGATCCAGCAGCAGGTCAACATCCTTAGCTAAAGAAAGGCTTCCTGAAGTGAGCAGTCACAGAAAGTAAATTAATGGGAGCCGGCATCTGCTGATCTCTTTGACAATAAGGAATTTTGCTGCCAACATTTAGAAACCATTGGAAATAGTCTCCATTGGAAACCAGATTTCGACTTTCTGCCCTGGGCTGCCAAAAGTATTTCAGCATAAAATGCTAAAGTAAGTTGAACTTTGAATTATAATTTCAATGACTGTCTAGTGAAATGGATTAATGCTCTGGCACTGCACCTTTGAGGCTTTGGCTCGAATCTTGTAGGATAAAAATCTGTCTGCTTTGACAGTTGAAAAGGTCAGAAGTGAAATAACGTCAGGTGGTCTTAGCCCAATTCAATGTCTTGATTAAGAAGTAGATGTAAAAGTTGTTGATGTGGGATATCATATCTAATCTTTTACAAAATTATAAATCATTTTTATTTACATTTTATCAGCAAATTAGATGCAGACTGCTGCATTCTGGAGAGATGGAGCTTAGGTCAGACTTTAGGAACTCCGAATTTCGAAGTGAAGAAAATAGGGGTTGCAGTGTATTGTATCTTGAGCTCTAAAGCTTGTATCCATCATGAAATTGACACCCTGATATTTGACCGTGTCAAGTGTAGTTCTCACTCAAATATTCTTTAAAGTTTAATTTGGGAATTTTTTTTAGCTGAGCTCTATAGAAAATACATGGCTTTGTCACTGTTCAGGCAAGAAAAAAGGAGACTCCCCAGTTTATTTCTTGAAACTGTTGTGATTCAATTCCTAAAATTCAATTCCTAAACAAGGGGTAATGGCCTTAAACTGGAGCACGGGAAGTTCCGCACTTCTTCCGTGAAGAACTTCTTCACGGTGCGGGTGACGGAGCCCTGGCACAGGCTGCCCAGGGAGGTGTGCAGTCTCCTTCCCTGGAGATATTCCAGACCCGCCTGGACGCCCACCTGTGTGACCTGCTGTAGGGAGCTGCTCTGGCAGGGGGGTTGGACTCGATGATCTCTCGAGGTCCCTTCCAACCCCTGCAATTCTGTGATTCTGTGAAATTATTAAATGAGATTGTAGTTAAAAAAAAAAAAAAACAAGCTCAACAACATATATTTGCATAATGCATTTTGCCTCTTATTTCAATACATACATATATAATTTTATTTGATAATATATAAATATAAATTACTTCCTTAGACATCCCTGAGGAAAGGTCACTGTGGCAAATAGTTCTAGCATTAGGAACAGCAATTTCTCTAGGGAAATGAAAGAAAGAATTTGTGGCAGTGTGCCACGGTGATGGGAACGATGGCCAACAGAACTGCAGAGCTCCATCACTGGCTTTGGTTTGTCCCTGCTCCACCTCTCACCTCTCGTGGGTCAGGGGGTCTTGGTACCGCTCATTGGAATTAGATTGCAGATTTTGATAAGAAACACCCATATAAGATGGTGCAAATTGGAAATCAGCTGTCATGGCATGCTACGTAAATACTGGTAATCTATTGCAGACAATTAAATGTGTGAGCACTTATGTCCTTTTCAGCACTGCTAGGATCTTTGTTTTATTTAATTCACCGTTCCTCCCGCACGTGTGTGTATGTGGTGAGTTGCACTGGTTTTTTTAAGTTGTGTTTCCATCTTACAGCAAATAAACCACAGCCTCCATGCCATCATGATGCAATGCAAGAGCTGATGCAACTGTAGGTGTGTGGTGAAGATTAATTGGCATTCAGTTAGGCCCCATAAAGCATGGCACACCATGCGTTATCCTCTCTTTTGCCTTCAGTTTAGGGTTCAGTTCATGTAGTGGGCACAGACTGAAAAAAAGTACTTTTCTGAAGTCCAGAACATGTACTTCAGCTTACTTTTTAGTAAGCTGATCATCCCAGTAACAAAACCTAAGAGGAGCTTCAGAGATTCAGATACACCATACCTGTGGGGCAGCAGTAACACGGTCTTGCTTTTCTCTAACTGAGATCTATTAACTGGGACCCAGGAGAACACCGAAACCACAGAATTATCTTTTATTTGTTCTATAGATTTTTCTGACAAAAAAAAAATAGATAACACATCACCACGTTTGCACTTAAAAGAATTGGTGTTTAACTGCGACGCAAAAAATGAAAATTGTCAGCGCAAGGGTGTGTGGCCGGGCTGCGTTTTGCTGTGCTGGTGGCTGGTGGGGGCCAGGCTGATAAGGAAGGCAGGGAGGCCAAGAGCGGGGATCACGAACCATTATTTATAACAGAACAAAGTGGTAATTTTGCAACTATCACAGCTCAAATATGGGACCATTTCCCTAGTAATAAAACTATTACTCTGTAACTGTTTACTTATCAAGAGACCATTATGTGATTGATGACCTGAAAATGGAGGTTATCTTTCAATTCATTTGAAATGCAAACTGACTAGAAAATCTATAGTTATTGCGGCATATTTTTAAGCAAAATCAGGCACCTACATTGACCTCCTATTTACATTTCTTTGAGAAGAAAAATCACATAAAAGCTATCAAGAAACACATTTCACAGCAGGCAAATTAATTGGTTTTACTGTATTTGAATGGAAGGTTTGTCAAATAAAACATGCCATGACAGTTAATAGTGTCATTTAGAGGCAGAAAATTATTAGCTTATTTGTTATTGGATAAAAGGAAGGCAAACACTTTGTATTAGGAAGTTTTAATGTGTTTAAAATCCTCATTAGGGATTTATGGACATTCTTGCTTAGCATAGCGCCTCATTAATTTGAGGCTAAACAGTTACTTCTGTGTTTCAATTCCATTTTTTTCCCCCTTTTCTTTAATTAGATCTCGCATTAGAGTTTGGTCTCTACACCGCTGGAGATGTAGAATTAATTAATGTGATTTATAAATCTAATGGAAGTGAGTTATTCTTAGATATCTTTTCATTTTAGTGAGCAGTTTAACTGCACGTAGCGTAAGTGCACACAGATCTAAGAGATTTTGGGAGCTCAGGAAAAGTATGCGACTTCTGTATTGAATACATTTAGCAGCATCCCTTGGCATTAATAGATCAAAGAATTTTAATTAGAAATGTAACTAAAAGGGAGGTCATAAAGATCCCTTTCAAAATCAGATTTTCTTTGTTCTAAGTTCTGTGCTGTCCAACAAGCATTATTTTACCTCCCCGCTGTATGATAACCATGACATTCGGTGGCAGTCAGGACAGTCGTGTTTTGCTATTTGATGAGTGTAAGATCTGGTTCTTAATGCAGTCTGAATTTGGATCAGATCCTAATAATGTCTCATTCACTGTTTGTGCTATTATTATTATTATTATTATTGTGCTATTATTAATAATAGGAAAATGGCTTTTACTTCCCATAGGAACTTTGTTTATTTGATTGAAGTTTATGTAAGAAATTGATTTGTGTGGAATAACTATATTAAAAGGTATGCTGTTATTTCAACCTGACGACATTTCAAAATGCATTTGTTTTCTTTCCCCCTGGGCAAGACCATGTCCTTGCCCTTTCAGTTCTGGCCTTCTGCTTGGAAGAGTCGGACTGAGGATGCGACCTGCACGTTGTGGCGGTGGTGGAGGGACACACAAAAGCCAGCAATTTGCAAACAAGCTTTGAGCAATTAATTTGGGTCCCAGCATTGGCCTTGCAGCTGTGCAAACTGCTGTACAAATTAAACCCAGGAGTACATTTTTCCATGAGGGTGTCCATACCTGCTTAAAAAAATGAAGCGGAGCAGATAAGCGGCACAGTCACCCGCTGTGTTCTTGCAGCCACTGTAAAGACATTGTCAAATGTAAATAGATGCTTAAAAAGGTTCTTCTTTTAAAGCACAGAAGAGATGCTAGAGTCTGGATGCATGAGGTCAAATAATGCTTCAGGCTACACTGATGCAACCACACTGACATCAGTGGAGTTTTATTGTCGCAAGTGCCACGGCCTGACCTGACGACTTTGCTACTATTTTAGCAAAAGTTACACAACTGCTGCCTGGTTCTGCTCGCTCTCTCGCTGGCATGTACTGGGAATAGACACTGAATTACTCTAATGTAAAATAGATTTAAAGGAGATCCAATTCCAAGTTGTATTAAATTTAGATGGTTGTGCCTGTAGATAGAAGGATCCTGAATTATTTCCAAGAGGTTACTCAAAGGGTTACACCGAGAATGACTATGACTTCTCGTTTACGTTGCTATAACTGAGCAAATAGACTCGGAAGCCAAACTCACTTCACACTGCTTTTGTACTTGTGCTGCCTCGCTGTCTTCAGAGGAGCTCGGTTTCATTCACACTAGTAGAAGTAAGACAAGAAGCAGACACTTGATCTTTATTTCTGCCACGCCATATATCTCACTGCACCGGAGGGTTGCACAGGCTGTTAGTCAGGCTTTGATGTTTAAAGTGGACAAGTGCACAATGGCATTTTAGGTCAGTGTTCTTTTTATCATCAGTGTAATGGAGACATATAAGGTAACTGCTCCCAGAATAAGGCACATGAGAGAATGTACTTATGTTATATAAGTAAATGAGTTCTTGCCGTTGTTGGGTGGTGGAAGAGGATGGAGGGAAGAGAAGGTGGAGGAGGGAGGAAAGAGAAAGAGACAGAAAGGAAGGGAGAAAAAAGAAAAGTATGAAGTTCCAAATTTGTTTGCTCTTTGTAAACGTGAAATGGGATGTAACAGCCTTATGCAAGCAAAATCAATGTTTGGTCACAAGTTAAGTGGCAAAAACCTCTTTTATTGGGACCTGGCTGAATCTTAACATTACCAATTACTCTGGTGTCACCATCATGGTGAGCTTCTCAGATACTATATGTTCAGAATACTCCATAAGTAGAATTTGCAGTCTTGCCTACATTAAAAAATTCCCAGGAGACCCTGAAGTGAGAGATCACTTTATTGGGCTTCTCTCTCTAATAGCATTTGGCAATTTGCTGCATAAAAATAATGGGGAACCATTGAGCTTAAATTGAACATCAGCATATTGTGCTTTCATGGAAACTTTTTCATGCTGATCAACATTGAAATGGTATTTTTAAAAGAAAACATCAAAGAAATGAAAAAGAAGAAAAAAATAGGCTAAATACAGCATGCATTGGAAAGAAGGAGAAAAATACAATTGTCACATCCAGGTCAGCCCAGTTTAAAAGTCACTGTAGCAGAACTAAATGCCAGAGAAAAAACATTGTCCGTGCAGTTGGGGTTGCTCTGTCTGGAGGTTGTTGTAAGCTGAGTTCATTGTAGGGAAATCAAACTGTAATGCCTTCCAAATTGTGGGTTAGCACCTAAGTGCCCCAGTGAGGTCTAACGGCACCATGTTGACATGGGTGACTGACGAGGAGTATGTTAAAGCCATTGGCTTTTATATACAAAACTAAAGCTACCCATTGTGGGTAGTTTTGGCTTTTCAACTAGAGACCTTTAGGGAAATTCCCTAAAGGTCTCTAGTTGAAAAGTCAGCGGGAGTCTGACTCAGTCACATTTTGGACCACACTGCTAAGTCGTTTTTCCTAGCTAATGTGCTTTACGCAAGGGAACAGGCATATACTTCTCCATCCAACACTGGAAAGGCAGCACTGACCGCAGGCCAGGCTGTCTTAGCTCAGTAAATGAATTAGCCTGTTTCACTCCTTAAAACTTTCTCTTGTTACCAGGTTTTCCAGTAAATGCATGTTTGATATAACCTCTTCATAGTACAGTGTTCGCATTAAGGAGCAACAGAGGAGAAGCTCTCTGTATTTTGTTTTAGGCGATAGTTTTTCTTTCTCTCTTAATTTTTCTTATATATACAAAGAATATATTTTCACAGACCTTTCAATAAGCCCTAGGAGATATTTTTGGGGTTGAAATAATGAGAAATGTAGTCTTCTCATGGTATTTTGTTTCCAAGATGGTGGAGAAACTGAAAGAAAACAGTGAATATACATTATTTGGGACCCACAAATTACTCCCTTGAGAATTAATAACCCTGTGAAAAAAACACATGTATGTATTTGAATACCAAAGGAGCAATTGTTTTTCTTACTACCACCATGTTTGACTTCATTCAATTTCCTGAGTCTGATAGGTCTTAGACCCCTCAGGACATTATGACTGATGATGCTGGATCACAGCACAGACCCACCAAACCCAGTAACCTATCCATGGGCCAAACACACAGTACTAATATATGTTGGTGATAACCTAATGAATAGCAAGTACATCTGAAAAAAAATACCACTTAGGCTTTGATATTAATTCCTTGGTCTTTTGCTACTCCCGTCTATTTCAGGTGTCTTTAACGTGAATGACCCTTTTGGGACAAAATATTAGCAAGACAGGAAACAGCCAAAAGCATGAATTTTAAAACAACATGAAGAGATTAGCACAGTGGGCTCTGTGCAGTGGTATGGAGTTAAATTCAAGCAAAAGAGTCTTCCTCAGAAAGAGAAATGCATAGGAAGATTGCAGCTGAGGGGCAGGCAGCTATCTGAACTGGGGTAAGTCCAGAAGAGATGTAGGGAATGACTATAGAGGGGAACTAGCCCTAAACGTGCAAGGAGATACTGATGGCAGTGAAAAAAGAGCTGGTGTTGGAAAGGAGTGGGTGAATACTCCTTTCAAGTGCAGGCAAAGTATTGTGTCTTTGTAGGTTTCTGGTGAGAAAATTGCAAGAACGGAGTCATAGTTTCGTATGTGTTGGAAGGACCTTTGAAGGCCATCTAGTCCACCTTCCTGCTCAGAGTAGGTCTGGTTATTGCAGCTTGCTCAGGGGCTTGTCCAGTTGAATCATGAACATCTCTAGGGATTCAAGTTCCCTCATGTCTCTGATCCCTCATTGTGGAAAATATTTTCCCAATGATGAGCAGGAATTGCCCATGTTCTGGCATGTCTTTGCTGCCTCTCATCCAGCCCATGAACCTCAGGCTCTTTTGGATGAGGTCAGCACAGTGAGTTCTCCCCTTTGCCTCACCTTCTTCCAGCTGCCTCAGCCTCTCCTCCTGTGCCCTGTGCTCCAGCCCCAGCCATGCAGGAGGCCTTTGGCTGGACTTTACTCCAGTATGCCAATGTGTTTCTCATACTGCAAAGCCAAAAGTCAAGCACAGTACTCCAGATGGAGTACTGAATAGAAAGTCCATGCTCGCTGCATTCCTACAGCCCAGCATGTCGTTGGTTCTCCTTGTGCCAGCCACACTGCAGAGTCACGATCAAGCACTTGTCCAGGACCCCCCAGGTCCTTGCTTGCAAAGCAGCTTTCTAGATCTCTGTCCCTCAGGCTGTACTGCTGTCTTGGGTTATTCCCTCCCAAGTGCAGGAATTTACCAGTGTTTGAACTTTGTGAACTCCTAGAACAAAGTCCAAATGCAAACTCAAATTCAATATTAAATTCACAAATGCTGCTGTAACAGGAAAATACAGCCTCAAAAGTGTGTTTCTTACCTGGTTAAATCCCTACTGATCTATTTTTATGTTAATCGAGCCTGTTAGCTGAACAGCCATGTGTTTTATTCCACCCTGCTGGCAGGCAAGAAGAGTTCTGGTCCCTGGGTGTTACACTTGTCTTGCGCAACTCACTGCAGCTGCATGCTGTGCATTAAACACAACCAGAGGGACAGCAGGGAGATTTGTGGGTAGTAACTCTGCTGCAGGCTGTTCAACACACACATCCAGGCACAGCCACCACTAGCTGAAACTGCTGAGTCTGGAAGGATTTCACTGTCACGGTGACTTAGGGGGACTCTGTAATACTCCATCTGTTCTTGTGGTCCCTGAGCAGCTCTTCTTTTCGATGGATGGGTTGCTGGACTTGGTGGGTCTGGCATTTTGGTGGGTTACTGGAGTGCTGTGATCTGGCATTGCCAGTCATAATGTTCTGTTGGTCCAGGTCTAAGACCTAGTTCAGGGAAGATTTTCCACCATGTCTGGAAACCCTGCTGTTCTTAGTACTGCCTGATCTATTTCCCACATGTATTAAAAAGCACTCTCTGTTCTTAAGAAGCCTGGCAGGAGCTGAAGGCATTTGTAGGATGAGGCTTCTGCTGACAGACCTGGTTTTGCTGTTTCTGGTTTTCTAAGTGTTTTCCTCTTATCTCTGTGTAGTGCACAGTGGAAATGATCAATCAAGGCTCATGCACAGGATCCTTTCTTGCTAGCAAGTGAAAAATCAATTTGTGTTTGAAGGAGCAAGCAGTCGTATGAGCTTCTTCTCCCCAGAGTCAAAATGGGTCTCTTGATAAAGGAGATGACAATGAAAGTGGAGCTCTTGATGTATAAGCAGATAGGTGCTCATATGCAAGAGATGAGAGTGAGTTCCTACAATCGTTTAACATGCTACATTTATCTTTCCAATAAGACAAAGACAGGAAGAAAAGATTACTCATTGAATGCCAAGTGTGCACCAGTAGAGCCACAGGGATTTTTCACAAACAGCTTATTCAGATGAAAATATAGTCGGTCACTTTTGGCAAAGCCATTACTCATTGTGTATTTCTGCTTTCCAGCACTGTGTTTGAATTTTCAGGAGTTTTCTGATAAGTCTTTTGGAAGATTTTGTTGTTAACGTTTGTAAGACACTGCTGTCTGGTGTAAAAAACAGGGAAAATAGTCCTTATGTGGTTTTTCTGTGGCCACAATAACAAAATCTGATCTAATGCAGGTTATAAATTGTCCAGAAGGTAAGAGTGGTCAAGGAACTGTGGAATGAATAAATGGAAGGTTAGATCAACACGACTCATCAGATTTTGTAACCATTCACCCCATGTCATTTGATCTGCATAACATTAGAGCCGCTATTCCCTTACTCTCATATTTCTGCCCTCCTTTCCTCTCTTTAAAGTTTAGCACTGAGCCATCCAAGCCATACATTAAACCTTTGGTTCCACATCATTTAAGTTCTGTTCCTTTTCTTGTGAGACTGAAATGCAAAGAGAGCCTTATAATACTAGCTGGTACATTTTGACCATCTGACCTTTAATTTTTTTCTTTCTTTCTTTCTTTTTTTTTTTTTTCTTTAAGCCTGGAAGCAATATCTAAAAGTAAACATGAAGCATTTTGATGTAAAAGAGGTTTGCCAGATTAAAATGAAATTGAAAGATAAGTTCAGTGTAGCATGTAGCTGTTGTGAAATCTTTTTGTTTTGATTGAAGTTATTTTACCTCAGGACTTATGTCTGCAGCTTATGTAATATTAACTGTTCCTCAGTCCTGATCTCGTGCTGGCTGAGAGAGCAGCTCATGGTGTGAGATGTAACTGCTCAGTCTCACAGAGGCAAGGTTCCTGGGTTAGACCGTGCTGCTTGCAAGGGGAGAGAAGCACCAAAAGCATGCACAACGGAAAGCTGTAGTCCTCCAGTTTAGAATCTGGTTACCAATGAAAGCTCAAGAAGAGGAAGGGTGGAGAATCTCATAGTACCTCCTATACTACTTGATTTTTATTACATCGGGGAAGTAGTAGTATGGAATGTCCAACATTGATTAATCTCCTGAAGGAATGTAGCATTTTATTAATGACAATTGTCATAGAAAGTGTTTATAGCACCAGTACTCAGTTAGGTGATGAATATGCTGCTTGCTGCATTTCATTCTATCCTGATCCATCTGTGGCTGGATCCCATGGTGGGCCACGTGGGCCTCTTTGCACTGTTTTGCTGAATGCAAATGTTTATGGACAATTAACCTGTGATTTTTGATTCATCCTTTGAAAGGCTGGGAGGTTCCTTTTTTCTTCTTTTTTTTTTTCCAGGGTAGTCTAAGTCTCTAATCGATCTATGCCTTTCAAGTCTCTTAGAATTGTGCAACTGTAGCATGAATTTAGAAAAATGGTAAATGGTCTCATTTCTTGAGAAATCCATTAATAGTAATGTACTGAAAGACTTACATTGATCTTCTCTCTGATAGCCATGTTATAATAATTATTCTTTTAATGTTTGCATCAATCTGAATGTTTTCCTCTTTGTGCTAGCTCGTACTTGGATCTCCATATATGACAATCACAGCACTTTGACATCTTGCATTACTTTAATACGAGCGATTCAAAACAAAGCAATGCCAAAGGGAACAAAAGTTCTGTCAAGCCATTAAGATCCTCTCTGCCATTAACACAATTAAATTGATGCGTGAACATTTGAAGTTATTAGTAAGTGCTGCCAGCAGAAGCTAGTTGTGATTGCATAATATGTAGCAGACTTTATTAAAGTAGAATAGTGTGTTTATTATTATTATCGTCATTAGTTCTGAAGTAATATAAACTTAAACAGGGCTGTGAGTTAGAGAGCACTGAAGCAAGTAAGAGCATGGTCTGCCTTGTGTTAATAGTCCAGGGTGCAATTCTGACATTTCTAAACAAAGGAATACGGATGGTGTCTGGGCTAACCATTGGAAATGGTGTGTGTAATGGCAGGGAGGAGTGTTAAATAAAGAGAAGGCTTCTGAACTTCTGTTGCTTTTCCAAGTCTGACCAGCTCAGATGGATTTTGTGCTGCTCCTGTTGCTGCTGCAAGAGATTTTGTGGTTGGTGTGTACACTGCAAGCTTGTTGGGGGAATACTTGCTTTGTTTTCTCATATTCCAACATAATCTTTTTTCAGTGAAAAGAAATCAGAAGTGTCTTAGAGACATTTGTACTCCTACTATCCTACTTGCACATTGCAGTGATACTTTTTTGATAATCTGAGGCAGATTCTATTTAAAGGTAACCATATTCCTCTCTGAGTTGGAGGTTAGATATGAGATATGGAAAACACAGATTAGCACAGAACTTAAAGGCACTGAGAGGAAAAGAAATGATTTAAGCAAAATTTAATTGAGGGGACTGTGGGAAGATCAATGATGTTCTGGTATATCAAGTAATGCAGTATGAGAGTGGAACCCATACAGCTAATGCTGACCATTGCCCAGAAGGTTTCAGTGTAGGTTTGTTGGGTAGAATTGGAGTAGAGTAGAAACTGAGAAGAAAAGGTTCTTTTTTTCATTGATTAAGTGTTTTTAAATGGCATTATTGGAAATGGTAATCTGCAGTTGCTGATATAGATAAAACCACTATGATTACTTCAGTGTGGTAATTTTACCTTCAATACATCTTTACCAAGATACTGATGACCTGTTGGGAATTCAGATAACAGTGGTGAAATAAACCAAAAGAATGGAACATCTTGCTTGTTGGGAAAGAAGGTAAAAGTTGAGCATACAGCATTCGAGAAAAGCAGAGTATGATTCTACATATCTGTGCCTGGTGTGAGAAGGGAAGTAGGTAGTGGAAAGAGCTCTACAGACAGACTGAGGTGACATTGAAAGCAGAATTTTATCTAATTATCACAGAAAAGGGATAAATATTTTAAAACAGTACTCCGTATTTTATTAAGTGAAGGAATGGGAGATCTGTTTCCTTACAGTTTTTGGGCTGGACTAACCACAGTACTAGAATATACGGGGAAAGTGTGCTTCATTGTTAGGGAGTGAACGTGGTGACGTATTTGGTCTTCCAGGTCCTTGACTTTGGTAGCTGTATGGATTTACTCTTGAAGCTTCATGCTGGTTGAAATCTAGGGGGAAAGCCATGGTCGTACTTTCAGTCAAGCTCTGTAGCAGATGAGGATGACACAGGTTAATTTTAGTCATGAACCTAGTGTTTCTATGATTCTATGATTCTATGAGTGTCCTTTACCAAACTAGTCACCAATGGGCAGAAAAATCTCACTGAATATTTATTGTATGAAGTACTTAACCTGTTTTGGTACCTCTCCAAGTGTAGTCTTTCCCTCTGCTGTTCTACTGCTATGGTAGGAATCCATTGTAAGTGCCTGCAAGTACTGCAGAATGCCTTTACACGCAGGTCATGTCTGTCTGTTGTTTATGTAGTTGTTCCCAGTATATTTAGAGCTTCTGTGCTATTTAACAGCCCTGGAATGAGGGATTGTGGCAAATACTGTAACTACCCATTTAAATGAGTATATTCAACTGGAAGGTTAAGGGCGCCATTGGGTAGGTGCATGGGTTGTGTGCACCGGTATAATGCTGCTTTCCCAGGGAAGAAGGGATATCTGTCAACCCTCTGGAGTTCCTGTGTGCTGTTCTGTCGTTACATGATGCTTAACTTGGAACAGGCCAGTGAACTGAGTGACCAGAAAGTTAGCCCCAGCCCTCATAGTCTAACCAGTATTTTACTACAGTATGTGCTTAAGTTTTACAGGCCATCTTGGCTGTTAGTGGATGAACCTGTAGAATAAGATAGTTGATGCTAATAGCTTTCTGCTAAGTGTTACCACCTCTGCCCTTTGGTGCAGCACGCTGCGAGTTAAACCAAACCTGGCATTCTCTCTGGAGGTGCTGCTAGGGGAAACAGTGGGATCTTCTTCAATTACAGAAATTTCAGGCAATTCTGTGTCAGTTCTCACCTGTGAGGAAATCAGAGTTGCTTCAAAAGTGTCATTCCTAGTACAAAGCAGTGCAAAAGAAAAAAAACAATTGTGATGAGATGAGTCCTGCTGATGACTTTTGTTGATCTGAACTGGAAAGTTTGGATAGCATGGATACAGCAGTCTTCAAACAGAGGCAGTTTTTCAGCTGTATCACTGAACTCTGCAGCCAGTGCCTGACCAAACATTTCTTTTTCTCTTCAAACCTAGGTTACCCTTCCCAATGACTCCAGCTGTGTGGAAGAAATACTGCGTGTGAGTAATACACTTTTACCTTTATTGTTTTGTTTTGTTTTGTTGTAATTGTAATGCTCTTATTTCATCTTTCATTGAGAAGGGCTGTCTTCAGCATCATTGTAATACACTAAGATATGAGTGGGTTTGTATGAAAGAGTCTCAGCCTGGTGGGCTCAGGATGCTCCTTACTGGCTAAGTTCAGTTCTTCTAATATTCCTTCTTCCAGTATTCTGCAGCTTGTCTTGGTCAGGATTTATACTCTTTCCTGTTAATTTTTTTTAAGTTCTCAGGCTCCCTAAGTCTCTCCAGAATGCATTTCTCTCCTGCCCTGAGGTGGAGTTGCCCTAATCCTCCCAGAGTGGCCAACAATCTTACTTCTTTCCCCACACTGTTTCCCAGCACTCACGGTTTTGTTGAAGACCTACAGACTTTTTCTTTTTTGCTGGGAGTTCTTTTCAGTTCTTAAATACAGAAAATGAAAACAGCCACTCCAAACTGAGCAACTAATTGCACTGAGATCACGTAACAAGAAAAAGAGAGCACTGACAATGTGTTGTATATGTGTAAATTTGCCTTGCTGTAACTGTAAGATGGTGTTTTCCTCAGGCACTCCAAATTTTGGGTCCCCTGCTGACAGTGAGGTTTGTCTGGGAACGGTAGGTTTGCAACCCAGCAGTTCCTATCTGGGATTTCGGGTTTTCTCCTCATAGTTTGAGTTTCTGGTGTGTCAGAGCTGGATCCCCAGCCCACCTGCTTCAGTGTGGAGGGGGTGAATTTCAGTGGAAATTTGTGCTAGCCATGTCTTTTTCTGTAAGAGGAACTGACGTGAACTCACTCAGACCCAAAGTCAAGTGCAACAGTTGTGCCAGACTCACTAACAAGGACGTGAACATGTTCTTGCTCATTAAGTGAAGTAGGCTTTGCAATATTCATTGCAATCCTCAGTGAATCTTGCATTATCTTGGGATGACGTTGATGTCCTTGTGGGTTGCCAGTGTTTCTGCAGCAGCTGAACCAGCAGGCAAACATGCACATGCAGGCCTGCAGTGGTGCAGGAGTGGGGTCAGTACATGCACCCAGCAGCAAGGAATGCAAGGAAATAAATAAAACTTATTTTCAACATTCAAAGTGAGCAGCAGTTTATTCCTCATAGAACATAAGGGAGCAAAAGCAGAGAAAATGTTGAAAATGTTGAAATACTATTTCCTTGGTACATGTAAAATGTTTCTTCTGCTTATATAATTCAGTTGGGTTCGTTACTGTAGTTGGAATAAATGACTTGTTAGCTGGGGAAAGCAGTTGTTTTCAGTAAGCAGCGTCAAAAGGAAATGTGATGTAGCGCATTTCAGGGATCAGTCATCCAGGTGACAGTTTTTATGTGGGAACAGTGCATATAAATCACAGGAAGCAGAAATGTCTTTTTTTCTAATCAAGAGGAGATGATCCCCTGCTTCCTACCCAATGACTGTAATTTGAGTCAACAAACAGACAGAATTTCCCAGGCTCCATTCTGAAACCTGCCGGGATGGGGGCAACACTTCTTGTCTCCTTCAGCGGGTTTGGAGCCACTCCAGAGCCCCTGCTGCTATGAGTTAAACCTGGGGGTACACGGCAGGGATTCAACTGCTCTCCTCATTTCTGGGAGCTGCAGATCTGTCTCACAAGGGCGAGTAACGGGCAGCTCTGACAAAGCTGGAGGTCTGCGTGCCTGTACATGGCAAGGATATGGCCTTGGCATAGCGTCAGGCAGCACTGGGCCGACAGGCTGCCCGCAGGCTCCCTGCAATCATCCTGCAAGCAGGCTGCAGGCTGCCAGCACCTCCCTGAGCATGGGAGCCGTGGGTCACAGAGCCTTGGGCCTCCTGTCCGAGGATGAGCCCCATCCCAGCCAATGGCCTCCAGTGG
Organism: Penelope pileata; assembly: GCA_013396635.1. NCBI lineage: Eukaryota > Metazoa > Chordata > Aves > Galliformes > Cracidae > Penelope > Penelope pileata. The sequence continues at coordinate 638,834 of WBMW01004086.1, read as the reverse complement.
CAGCGGTTCAGGCATTCGACTCTGTGTGGTGCTGAAGCACACATGGAACAGAAGAACCTGAGTTTTGTCAACGACTTTGTTCTTGCCAAATTTATAGTGCAGAATAAGCAAGTGGGAGACGTTTTCTGGCTGTATGCAGAGTATCATATCCTACGTGACAGGCAACAGTGAGAAAAGAAGAAAGAGAAAGTGATGGAGTGGCCAAAACCTCATCGTTGGGCTCCCCGTGTCAGGAGATGTGGGCTGAGAGGACAAACCCTAGCTGCAGCAGCAATTTGTGCTTTGAGGACCTGGACCATAACCCTAGTCCCAGTGCTGGCAGATATTTTGTGGCTTACTGGGGCCATTTACTTTTCTTCAAAGAGCCTTTGGGAATGTGGTCTCAGCTCTCTGGTGGCAGATTCCCCGGGTTTAAAAAAAAAAAAAAAAAACCACAGATATTAACATTTCTGTTCCTGTCAGGGATGCTGCAGAGATACACACAAGGCAGTGAAGTCCCAAAGTAGATCGGTGGGAACATAACAGCGCATTCTGGCCAACTGTTTGAGTTTGAGTAAATGGAGCTTATTTTACTAACTGCTACCGGAGCATCTCTTGCACAATAGCAGTTGCGTTCCTGTAACAGGAAACAGCCCAGCCCCAAACATCTGGCTGCATTGCACACTCACGTGTGCAGCTTTTAATCCAGAGTGACACGGACGTGCTCCATGTTGCTCCTGCAGCTGCTCAGCAGATGGGTGGCACAGGGCCTGGCGGCTGCTCCCGGCCACGTCTGCTGCTGTGCCCACGGCCTGGGCAGCGTGCCTCTCGCTGCCCTCCCTCCCTGCCCCTGGGATGCCCTACGGAGGCATCTCCTGCCTCGGAGTTTGGGAGTTCTTCTTCTTTTATATCAGGAAATTAAGTGCCTTAATTTGGTTTTACCCCTCAGACAGGCGTAGCAGCTCTTTCAGGACTTTTTGCTAGACTTTACCAGAAGGACTTAAGCTAAGACCTCTGATTCTACCGAGCTCGTTTTTCAAGCTGAACGCGATTAATGTTTTTTGTAATTGTAGAGGTTCGCAATTCCTAATCTCTGCCTTTTTTTTTTTTTTTTAACTAAAAATCAAAACAAACAAACAAACAAAAAGTGTTTAATTGAACTGATGGTCAAAACTTTCCAGCTGAGCGAGGGGAAAGGTCTCGAGCCTGCTCAGACCCCTGAGCCCTCAGAGACAAAGTTCACAGTCCTGCAGGCTCCCTGGAACCCTGAGCCACTGATGTCAGCTGGGTTACAGGCTCTAAGTGCTGCTCGTGATACCACAGACAAAGGTTAATGGCCGTCCACTCTCCTGTTGATTTTGTTTTTCTAACCAGGAGGTCTAAGAAAGTTGTTAAAAATTAAAATCAAATGAAATAAAATCTCTGTTGTACATCTAAGGCCAAGCTATAAATGCAGTACAGGAGATTTGCTTTTAGGATGGGTTGTTAACACCAAATTGAAACATGAAAGCAAACGGTGGTTGGTATACCTTTTTCTGCTCCAAAATGTGAATTTGTTTAGACCAACATGTTGGCTTTGAAAGCATGGATAACGTGGAACATAGGCAATCAGCAGTGTGTGCGTGTGTAATTCACGTTTTATTAATATAGATTTAAATTAAGCTGTCACTCGCTATGTGCAGCCGCTGAAAAATGAATTCATTGAAATGTTGTGATACAAAGTGCAGATGGGAGGGAGAGCTGACATTTAAACCTGTACTCTGAGCTGTTGCTTGTGCCGCTCGTATCAGCGCTTCCTATCAGAGTGCCTGGCTGCTGGTGACGGTGTCGTGCTGATCCCCGCAGAGGGGCACGTGCGGAGTGACAGCGTGTGACACTGGGTGCCAATCTGCAGGACCCTTCTTCTGCCTGCAGGGAGCACAGAAGGGACCTCCTTGTTCGTAGGAACAAAAGAATTTGTGCGGGCACGCGTCCGCTGTGGTACAGCATTGAGGAACTCAGTGGACTTCTGATGTTGTGTGGACAGCTGTGATATTAATTAAGAGCTTTCTAGTCTGGAAGCAAAGCAAATCCTAAATATCATTTAGACTGTAATTAGTATAAAAATGACTGGAGTTAAACGAGCAGCTCCTATGGTTTGTATGGTCTTCTGTTCTGCTGACTAGCTCACGTCCAATGACACTGGAGGATATGTAAATTGATCAGCAGGTGAAAACGCCCTTGACTGGGTAAATTACGTGTGGTGTTACCTTCCTCATGCCAATTGAAAGCACTAATGGATTTAATATGTATCATCCATAGCTGAGGTGAGCTGTTCACAGAGCAAAATTAGACTGTAACAGATACAGCCCATTATTTGCCCCTCAGTAATTGTTTTCTCTTCTAAAATACAAGCCAATACTGAAGAACGTTGCTCAACGTAATTACAATAATTGTAATTTGAAAAATACAGGTATGCTGTCCAGTATGGTTACAAATGCACTTAGTAGCTGACAAGCAGTTTAAATATTTTCAAGTGGAATCTGGGGGCTTGCTGGGGAGGACATGATGTGAATTTAAAGTGATTATCCAGACGTCATTGGACAAGTGAATAACGAGCTGACTGGCCTAGTAAATCATGTGAACCTGTCAAATGTGGGAACACGTTGGGGAGGAGATGATGTCAAGTAACAGTAACTTAGCAACCTGGCATTTAGCTGTCCAGAGAATGAATAAGAGTAGCCACTTTTAAATAGCTGAGTAAATAAATGAATCCCTATATGTCTTAGGTGTGCTATAAAAATAGCCCGGCACCGTATGTTTTCTGTCAAGCTGCTTCATTCTCTAGAATAAGGTGATTTATTATTTCTGTTGAAATGAAAAAATGAATTGAAAAGTTAACCCACGTGTAAATGTGTATCTGCGGCCTTTGTCCCCTGCCTGGCGTGCAGCCTTTGGGAGTGTGTCAGGAATGGGTAACAGCCTGCTCTGAGCGTGGCAGGGCGTTCCAAGTGTCGTTTTCTTTTAGACCTTGCTTATGCACATGAAGATTTGGATGGATAAAAGCTATAAATTTCTTAGCAATTTCCAAGTTATTGCGTTTTCAGCTTTTTAACAGCATCTTCTGAATGGAGGCAGAACCAGTTTCTGCTCGCACACCAAAATAAATCAAGCGGTAATTCCACTGACCTCTGATCTCATTTGAGTCCATTGAATTCGTCATCTTCCCACACTGGAATGAACTGGCAGCAGCTCCACTTATGTCACTGCTGTTGTTACAAAATAAGAAGTCGTTACCCTGCGTTGCTTTGGGTGTCTGTGAGAGCAGCAACTAGCCTTTACTCTGATAACTAGCATGGAAATGCTGAGTGGTTCTTTAAGAGCAGCTCTCCTGGTTTGCTAGGTCATCAGCTCAGTTCTCAGCTCAGTATTACCAGAAGCATTCATCAACAGTTCCAGGAAGGTCAGAAGAAGCCTTTTTCTAGTTTTTATTTATTTTTTTTTTACATTGTCCAGCCATATACACGTGGACACATTGAGATCAGTAATTGGATTCATCTGAAGACATCCTGGCATAGTCTCGAAGAGCAGAAGGCTCTTTGGGAGCTAGAAGCCTTAGGTCTTCCCCGTCTAGAGCAGAACCTTGGCATGGAGGCTCATCTTGGCCACTGCAAGTTGCACCTGAGCACTGCAGGACAGGATTATTCAAGGTTTTGGCCATTCCCTGTTAAGTGACAACATGATGATGTCACCCGTGAGAAAGACACTTCAGGAGCATTATCCCAAAGCTGTACGTAACGTAGAACCCTCAGAGCTAACTTTAAGCTAACTGAGTAGGAGGTTGCCATTAGTCAGTGCTCAAATACTTAGCTGCTTTGGTTGGTTTTGTGGGCCACAGGTGCACTGTGCATGGCATAGGGTAGGCATGAGAGGAGCTCTCTTGTGATGTACATACATACTAGAAATCTGCTTCGTATTACCAGATCAATGCAAAGCAGAATTCATGCTGTTGGGGAGGTAATGGAGAGAAAAAGTTGACTATCTGATCTGAAAAGTGCATGCGGGTGCGTGGTGTTTCTGTATTCGAAAGGTGGTATTTGGCACCTGCATGGTAGAGGGATGCATGCATGCCTCTTCAAACTCTTCAAAGGCAGCAAAAGATTAAACCTTTGTCAGGACAGACAAGCAAGGTCTGATTCCAGCCTGCAAAAAAGGTTTTATTTTCATAGTAGTATTAAAGAAATTATCTAGTGAAGATCTTTGAAATGTAAAATCTGATCATTATGTGGGTCTATTTCAGCTTGTCTACACTGTAATAATAATAATAAAGGAAGTATTACAAAAGATATTCAGGAAAGGAGAGGGAGACTGCAGTGCACCTGTTTCAAACTCAGTGTTCAATTCCATTCTTATCTCTTTAAACACAATACTTTAACATATATTTTTGTAGTTTCAAATTGAAACATTGCTGATTTCAGTATTATTACATAATTTTGCTATCATTGCGAGATTTACCATTGCTACTATAATTACTCTAAAAAGAACTGCCGTCACAGATATTTGGATGTATATTGCTGCCCCTCAAGAGAATGAAAGGGCTCTCATCTCCTTCTAATAAATGAAAACATGTTAAGTCTCATCTGTTTTCCAAGCGCTCTAGAATCAATTTTGCAGAATACCCAACCACTTCTAGTTTCTCTTCCTCATTGATAGTGACCTCAGAAATGATCCAATATCTATGACCATTTGTTACATGCTCGGCATCTTCACTCTGATTCAGTGCTCTGTTATGAAGAAAATACGAAAAATTACATTATGAAAATTATCCAAGCACAATCATTGTCTTGGAGGCAAAGATGATACTAAGTTCTGTGACTTCTGCAGAAGGTCAGGAGCATGCTCTCTCGCACTTAAAGGTTTTGGTAACTTAATATACCACTTTTTCAAATACTTCCAACTTTTGTAGTTCTGCAAATAGCTAAGAAGAAGACAAAAAAATGTGGGAATAAAAGTTGATGGGATTGTGTAGCTTAGTGGAAAGTATAAAACTACAGAGCCATAAGATTCCTACTCCAGAACTGTATACCCATGGGATCTGACTTCCTGTTCCTTTTCATCATTGTAAACAAAGAGTAACTCCTTTATCTTTGAGTGAAAGGGATAGAGAGAACAGACCCAGGGAATCTAGATTTCCGACGATGTTTGAACTTCTGTATGCTCCCATGAAGAAAAAAGGACCAAACTGGTGAACTCAATGGAAAATATTCATTGAATCATAGAATCATAGAATGGCTCAGGTTGGAAGGGACCTTAGAGATCATCTTGTTCCAACCCCCCTGCCATGGGCAAGGACACCTCCCAC
>WBMW01004086.1:606793-633131 GCA_013396635.1 Penelope pileata | reverse complement strand
CATCTGCAAACTGCTGAGGGTGCACTCGATCCCCTTGTCCATGTCGCCAACAAAGATGTTAAACAGCACTGGTCCCAGTACCGATCCCTGAGGAACACCACTCGTCACTGGTTTCCATTGGGACATGGAGCCATTGACCGCCACTCTCTGAGTGCGGCCATCCAGCCAGCTCCTTATCCAGCGAGTGGTTTGTCCATCAAACCCATATTTATCCAATTTATCAACCAGGATGTCATGCAGTACAGTGTCATATTAAGCATTTCTACTGCTGGGCTCTATCTGTACCAGGTATCCTTCCTCAAGTACCGTGTGGGCTGCATTACTTATGTTATTTAGAAACTTATTTAGAAACTTCAGAGCCTGCTCTGTGCCTGTCCTGGAGTACTGTCTCAATTCCAAAATACCCAGTAACAACAAATACTGGCACAACACCCAGTCTGGTCAAGTAGAAAAGTCACCTGAGGCTAGTATGCTCCTCTTACACATCTTATTTCCAAAGTATTAAGCACAAAAATCAAGTCCTGTTTTGAAATGTAGGTAGTAGAATATTCCTTTGGTCTCAGATTAATCATTTCTGTTCTTCCATCACATCCTGTCAAAATGAAACATGGTTAAATGTGGGCATTGAGTGTTTAAACTGATAGCAATGTTACCTTTCATTTAAGTAGATTAATAATGTGTACTCTACATAACAAATTGCTTTAGGCAAAGAATGAAGACACTGAAAACATATTAAAATCTAGTTAGGCTTTCTGAAATTAGTGCATGCTTTAGAAACAATTTTGGTTTGAAATGACAAAGCCTATAGTGTCTTCTGTGAGCCCTTTATCTCATTTGCCTGGAGGCAAGTATTGCAGATTCTAAGTCTTGGGTGGAAAGCATCCCATAAGTCAACACTACTGAAGAAGCTGGTGGGGCCTGTGGAGGCTGAACTGGCCTTTTGTGGTTAGACAAGAGAAACGGGGCTAGGATAAGCTGGACAGACTTGCAGCATCCAAGGGAAGACAGGGTTAGAAGACATGACTAAATGGATCTTCAGAAAGACTTTCAGTTTCTCTTTGAAATTCTCTGAAGTTGCAGCTGGCCATGACAATTGAAAAGTTTTAAAAAAAAAAATTAAAAAGGCTGGTGGTTTAAAAAAAATATATATAAGTAAAGACCTTGAACTAGAGAAATGAAAAAAAATGGACCAAAGAGGGGCCAGATACCTGAGAACACTCAGTTTCACTGCTTTAACTGTACCTGCCGTGTTGCAACTTTTGATGTTTCACTGCTCTTATCGTTTAAGAAGGAAGGTGAAGAAAACAGGACTGGGAAGAGGGCACTTGGAGTGGACCTGAAGTTAAAGCTTTGAATCTCATTGTTGATCTTAGATGAAATGGATGGGAAGAGTTATGTTACAGCAGATATCTGGAATATTTTTTGCCATTTTCTTCATGTCCTTCAGTCTAAATTTAATGCAAGATGCTCCCAATCTTTTTAAGTCAAGAATACAGACACCAGCTGAGATATTGGTCGAAAAGTGAGAGTTATTGGTCAAAAGCCTTTGGAGAGACCCCCTGTATGCGCAGATGGACTTTTCCTTTGGAGAAGTGATATGGTGACACACTATCAGCCTTGACAGACTCCGTGGGTTTGCAAAAGCAGCCTGACATGGGAAGGCCACCCTGCAGACATCATCTCTCTCAAGTTCAAGTTGTTCCATACTCTGTAGAGAGAATAATTCTGGAAGTAACCTTTTTGGGGTGGGGGTAACTTTATTTCTTTGATATTAAGACTTCCATGCAGCAGAGTCAGCGGAGTGCTTTCTGAAGATGCCTTCTTCCCTACACGTGGAGATTGTTTCAGCTGGCAAAGGCTACAGATTGCACCATTTCACTCCTGCCACTAAGAGGCTGATACAGTCCGTCTTCCTAGCTCTTTGAACGTCCTCTCAATAAATGTTTGACTATCTACACTCAGATAAAACATCATACCTTTAATCCTTCTACACAGCACTGAGATCCACAGTTTCTCCTTCGATGGAATGGGGAAGTAGAATCTCAGCCACACCGCCACGGCACTGCAAAGTGAGATTAGTTCCTAGCAAAATGCATTGAGGTCTGCAGTTGGAATCATTGATGTTATAAAAACATCTGGCAAAAGCCAGGCTCAATCAGATATTTAAAATTATATGCTTACTGTGGCTTATCCATTTCTGTAGATAATTTCAAAAATTTCTTTAAAGAAAGTGTGTCATTGAATTTAATGTTCTGAGAAACCTTATGAACTTCCAATCTATTTGAGCCATATATTTCAAATTGTACTTCTAATTGTGTTTTTTATTGAATATGTAAGTTTCTTTCAATTTCATAATACAGTACATGGCTTTTAATAAGCATTTGAGAAGAATGCACACTATGGATAGAAGGCACTTCTGAGCATTTTCAAATTGTCACATTAAAACTGTCACATTTGTTTAATTAGCCTGTAGATCCTGCCACATGGATTTATGTCAGCTGTGTAACAATTTCTTTGGATAGCTAACAAATCTGACCAGAATGCTTTTTTTGTTTTTTTTCCCAAGGAATTTCTCACATTTCTTTTTGATTTAAAAGCAGCCATCCAGGCACCCAGCCTTACAAAAGTCAGCTGAAGAAAATGTCAGCCTGTAGTATGAGAAAGGAAGATTATTTTATTAGTTCCAGGCATTTGGGTGTTTGTTGACCACTGTTCAGAGGCAAGAGATATAAACTGACTGCAAACATGAATCTGAAGCTCCAAGCTAGGTGCCCAGGTTTATGTTTGTTCGACATTCTGCACAGACTCTTTATTCCGCTTGCTGTGTTCCTCTGTCGCTTACCAGGAGCTCACTAGAAACCTGGTTCTCAACAATTTAAAACTCTTTTTAAAGACTTGCTCTATTCCAAAATTTATGTGCAGTGTCTAAGCAAATATATTTTTTGTTGTCGAGGGAGAGGTGGAAATAAGGCCTTCTCTTTTGTGTCCTTTCCAACATGGGCATACATTCACTTCGGAGATGTGTGATGTTAATGGAAAAAAAGGGCCAGGCTACTGTTCCTTCCATTTGCTGTTGTCTCAGTGGATGATTTAAGGCATGGACTAAATTTCATCTCTGGAGCCAAGCTGGAGAACTGGGGGTATTGTCTCTTGTGAGGAATACTTTGAGATCTTCTGATGGAATTTATTATACAAGCACTGAGTGTTAAAGGCCCCTTTAGGCTTTGTAGTCCATGAATTTCCTTGTCATGAGTATATCCTGTTAAAGAAAACGTTGTTTGCATCCCACACCCCCAGGTACAGCAACCTTTAGAAATTTTCTTCTGAGACTCAGAAAAAAAACCTTTATGTTTGGTTTGTAGCAGAACACTCCAAGTAGTGATTTTTTTTTTTGATTTAGCCAATTAATCCCTTCCCCCTTTTTCCAGCATTTTATCATTTCAAACCTCTTGAGTCCCTAATCTATTCAATATGAGGCCTGAGCTGCCAGTTTGTCAGAAAAAGGAGTGTTTTACCAATGAAATGAGAACGGGTGCGGAGATTTTTATTTTTATTTTTTTTGAAGAGCAGCCCCTTGTTGTTCCTGAGTTCAGAAAAGGAAAAAAAAAAAAAAAACAGCTTCAGCTATGAGCCATTCACTGGAGGCTTCTTTCCGTGAAAATATTTATCACTCTTCTTTTTTCCTTGGCAATTGAGTTATTGTTGCTTTTAAAAGAAGTTGTCATGATCTCCTTATTACCATTTTTCTTAATATGCTAAGTGTAAACTACCAGAAAGCTATCATGTTTGAAAGGATACAGGAGCCCTTAGGAATGTTAGGCTAACTGATTGCGCTCTTTGAAAAGGCTTAGACTGGGAATTTCACTAAATGTATCATTCTGTCTCCTTTTGCAGCAGCATTGTCATCTAACAGAGCCTTTCAGTTAATGCACAAGTTACCCCTCAAAAGGATGCCATGTTACTGCATGTAGCCTCTGCATCTCTTCAGCAAAGTGAGATCAACATCTCCTTTTGGCAATTGCTTGAACACAATAACAAAGGGCATGTTGGACTGAAAAAGAAAAAAAAAAAGTATGATTTGGCAGATTTCTTCCAGTTTGACTTTCTATGATAACTGGTAGTTGTCACTGTGTGACACCAGCTGGAGCTGCAAGTAGCGATGCTGCTTAGAGCCGCCTGGCGGCTGTTGGTCTGCTGGGTGGTCTTTTCTTGGGGTTGCTCCAAGTTTGTTCCAGATTGCTCATATGACCTCTGATAAACTATTACTAGTGAACAGCTTGCTGTTTCTTCTTGGCCAGCTAGAAGTAACAAAGACAAAGCATGTCATCGTCTAGTAATGTAGATATATAATTTTTAAATGCTGGAGCAACAAATCTTACTGCCTTTTAGTGCTGTGGCTTTTGTGTCCTTTCCACTGGCATTCCTGTGGGGAAAAAAAGGCATAGTTTGGAGAAAGGAAGGTTATGGGGTTGGCTGGTTTTTGGCCCTGTTATTAGAAGTTAGTTTGTTTCAGCGTAGTTTGTTGCCGCGTGGTCTTAAAAAAATGTGAGCATGGAAAGAGATCCTAAACAAGGATATGTTCATCTGGTGTGTAGCCTGAACATGCTGACGTCAAATGTTAGGACCACTCTGTGTGGGACCAAGCAGCCTCAGCTGTCGTATGTTTTAGCAGCAGCTCTGAGTGGTATGCTTCCCACCCCAGACTCATTGGCTTTGTAAGAAAGAATGAGCTGGGAAATGAGGAATCAAATGCATGCATGTGACAGTGGGAATCTGTCTAACAGAAATATTCTGTAGCTTCTATACCTTAAGGGAGATTAAAAAAAAAAACTTTCAGCTTTCTTTGGCTTTAGTTTTCTTTGCTCTTGAAGCTGGCTTATTTGGGTAAGGCTGACATGCCAAAAAGGTTTATGTTGTAGCAAAACATCTTCTATAGCATGCCTCTATTTTTCCTACACCCGTTGGCTTAGCAGGAGTGGATCACAAGGCAGCGTTGGCATGATTCACAGGACATACAGGTGCAGGAGCAGACCTGCTCCAAGGCACAAGTGAGGAAAAGGAAATCAAGACCAAAATGTGTGTTCTTTTCTAAAGACCAAAATTATTATAGTGAATGCCAGGTCTCACGGTAGGGTTTCGGGTGGCTGCTTAGGTCTTTCTGTAAGAGAAAAGAATTAAAGGGTTGAGTGTGGGAGGCAGCAGGGACTGTCCCTCTCTCACGTGCCAGAACCCATAGTTTACTTCTGGCGATCATGCTTTTGACCTTACAAAATACAAAGTGCCAAATTAGAGGTCCAGTGAGCAGGCTTCAGACTGAATTTTTCTGGCCATCCAGGGCTTGCTGAATGCTGATCAAGCTGGCTGTATTGTCCACCTATGACTGCCCAGCATATAGTCACTGTGAAGTCCCACCACTGTCCTGGGCATTGCATAAGACAGAGAATGAGACAGTCTTTGCCCCCAGAGCATTCAGTCTGATGTAGACATTGGGAAGGTAATTATACACTGTAGGGGAGGATGCATTCTTCATATACTAGATGGGAAGCAAATCTTCAGCTGGACCACATGGTGGGCTAGCAAGGAGAGCATCACGCAGATGAAGAAATAGAAATAGTGAAAAAGGACAGCTGCTGTATGGACAATTTTGAGCTTTTCTAGGTGTTCACTGTGTTTCCACTTCAGCCTCAGACTACTGTTGTAATGGCATTCCAGTTGAGGTGTTGATGAATCATGTCAGAGGAAAACACATTAAGAAGAAATGCTACCCTGGCACACCCCCTCGGGAAAACTCATGCTGCAATACTGCTTGTGTGGCAGAATAAAAGATCTGGCAGAGCCTTGATTCTGAAGGCAAAAAAACAGCTTTTGTGAAAGATTTCAATGTGTATTGTACAGCAGTGTGTGGTAACTTAATTTCTTTGTATTTGATGAGTAACAACTTGAAGTCCAAATCTAATGAAAGCAAATCATGCCTGATGCAAAAGAATTCGGGTTTAAACTCAAATGAGTTGCTTATCCCGCTTTCTTGGTTTCCCCTGTATGTTATTTCAGATAATTGATGCCCCTGTTTGAAGACTAAAGCTGGTGTCTTCTGGCACGAGTTGATGCTTCCAAATTCTGGGGGATTTTTACACAGAGTTTCATCATATTGTCAGGATGTGATTTACAAACTGACTACATGGGTCTAAAACATCGTACTCAACATGAGAGGTTTCTGTGCTACATCTGCAGAACAAGGTGTTCTGTAGTTCAGCCATTTAATTTTGCCTGATCGTGAATTTGGAGATGTTATTTTTTCACAAGGTTGGTGTGAGTGGCTCCGGAAATTAAATGCTTTTTGTAATAAATTACAGGGATAAGGTCTTATCATGTGACTACATGATTTGCTGCTGTTTGTATGAAAAATCCATGAATTGATTATATCTGGCAACGTAAAGGAGATGGTGTAACGTGTTGTATAAGTGTGTGCAGTTGAGTGCCTCAGGGTAGGTGCAGTCTTGTTTTGTAACTGTAAATTATAGTTTTGCCCTCCTCTTGGTGTGAACCCTAAGTTTCGGGGAAGAAAACAGGCAATTCAAGACATGCCTTTTTGCTTGTGAAGCTCAGGATGGATGGAACAAATTACCAGATTCCCTTAAACAAGCGCCAGCAGTGAATAGTTTCAAAACACAGTTGCTTATTTACTTGGAGAAATGTTGCCAATGTTTTTAAATTGCAAAGATGAAATTGTGTGGTGGTATTAGTAACTTTTTAAAGAATTAGCTTTTTATGACTTATTGTGCCTTTGTTTATATTGTATTGCTGTACTGCCAGGATGTTATGTTGTATTTAACAGTCCAGTGCACTCTTTCTTCTCTTGGGACCTTCATGAAAATTAGATGTGCCATTCCTGGAGGTGGTTACAAGTATCATTTTGAATAAATAAAATCAGTGGGATATGGCTGTGCATCTCAGTGTGGATGAGAAGCTGCTGAGAACAGGAGGTGTTGCGATGGCATGCTGCCCACAACAGGGCTCTGATACTGTGTGTTGGACAGTGGCATCACCAGTTTGGTCACCGAGAGTGACAGAAGAAAGATGCCTGGCTTTCTGGAAATGAGCTTAGTGTTGCTACAGATGTCTTGTTTGATTGCAGTCTATCATAATGGTGTTTTATAATAGGACCCTTAGGGAGTTGTGCTGCATGTTCCTGAAAATGCCAGGAATGTGTAAGAAAACTCTTGAGAGCACAAAACCTGCTTGGAACTGAATTGAAGGAGTGTCCTGAGCAGTGTGAGCCAAATTCAGGGTAGTTTTCGGCCATATAATCTTCCTGGGGTGTGTCGTGAAGAAAAATATCTTGATCCACCTTGGAGAGATGTGTCCAACGTGTTTCAGAGAGGAGCCTGAGTATGTTCTGGCATATGCACAGCATGAACCATTCGGGGCCCAGTACCCAGCAGAGAGCTAAAACCATTTGACAGTGTTGACACACTATCATATAGGCTGTGGTTACTGTTAGGATTGTGTTAGACTTGCTAAATTGGAATCCAGTGGTGGGTTCATGTGGTGTAGCATCATTACTCTCCCCCTGAAACGGCCTCTTGAGCTGAGATACCTTCCCACTGTAATGGAGCATTCTTTTACTTCACATACACAGGATTGGTTAGAGCAATGAGGACATCAATCATGATTTGCTATTTTTTATTGTCTTCTAAATGCTCTAAGCAAAGAATATGAGTGTTATCAGTTATAGAAGCTACAGGATGAGGAAAATATGTGAAGTGTACAGGAGACAGAGAGTATTGGGAAGCTCAACAGAAAAAGAAAATGTCTGTATTGCTATCACTTTCTTAGTGTAAACAGTTCCCAAATGTTAGTGAAGTAGGAAAGAAAAACACGTGCTGAAATGTTTCTAGTCAACCCCTATTAGCTTCTACAGCAATTTCTATATTCATTTTACTGCATATCATTTCTGTCTGTCCTTCCCCTCCTTATTAATATGGAAAGGAATAGCTGTTTACCATGGGAGGCTATGGAATGTGTCTCATTCCCCAGATGAGCAAAGGGAATTGCTTGTTGTCATGGAGAAAACCCACAAGGTGAACACCGTGTTTTTAGATTACAGTCAGGGAAATGGCTCCTTTTTGTAGAATAAGCTCTGGTTTTGTAATAAGAAACTTGCGTGTGCATGCACTATATTTCCAAATGGCTTTCAAGTAGTTTTTGGTGCAGTAGCAAGATAGATTCTGGTATGACAAAGGCAGCATTGCAGATGAAAATATGTGCTGAGCACTTGCCAGTGGTAAGAAGTTTGCTAAAGCATCTACATGAGGTTTCCTGCTATGCTACTCATACCAGGAAGGCTGACTTTCTCTTGGACATCATGGGTCTATCACTGAAATCTTTTTTTTTTATTTATTTATCTATTTCTTTTCCCTACAGGGAAAAATATCTGGAATCCCTTTGATGCTGAGAAGTTTTCTAAGTGCTGAAATATGATAATCCATGAACTTACATGTCATGTTGCTACCAATACTGTCCTAATGTCCTAAATCCCTTCCTCATGAAGCCTTCGGTGCAGTGTAAAACAGACCGATTGCTGGTCAGGATATTCCCAAGTGTTTGTGTAAACTTTCCATTCCTTCATAAGGAATATGTATGAAAAACTACCCTTAGTTTTATTGCCTTTATGTTCCATTAGGCTTTGGTGTCATTTGCTTATATATATTTTTATATATATAAAATGAATATATATAATATATATAGACATTCTTTCCTTAGCCTTTTCCCCAAAGATAAAGAGTTGGCATGGGTTTTAATTCAGTATGCATCACACACATAAAATGTGGCTGCCCCTCATGCATTACTGGCTTCCTAGCAGGGAGAGCTTGGTCAGGTTTGCATAAATGCTGAAACTAGAAAGATACTGGGAAGCAAGATGCAGTTTTTATTAAGATTGCATTGATAAATAGTTAATAAAACATTAATAAATCATTAATAGAGGCCTTAATAAATGGTAAATCACTTGGTTATCTTTACTCCATCAAGGCAGAAGGTTGCTTAGCACCAGCTGTAACATCAAGTTTGTAATAATCTTGGAACATCCATTCATCATATATTCATTTTTTTCTGAACTCAATTTTTACATACTATGTAAAAACATTTGGAGAAAGTTTGAAGCAAGACATTTAGCTAAGAGCTAAAAGAACTGCACAGAGTAGTTGACAGAGATACTGCCAGAGATAAGATCTCTTCAGCAGGAGTTGTTAGCGATGTGTACAGGGCTGCTCCTCCTCCGTCTCCCTGTTCTGCTGCCCTCTAATGAAGTGGGCAAAGAGTTGGTGTTGAAACTGCCTTTGTGAACTCTAATGCCAAAGAAGAGAAAACCACCAGGGTTGTTTCTTCTGCGTTTTTATGGATCTGCTGTCCACAAGAGGCATTAAGAGTAGCCTAGGGAGATCTGTCAAGCTTAAGGCACAGTGGCACAGTGGGCTGGGTAGGGTCTTAGGAATCCCATCATCTACGCATCCCTGTCCCAGTGCAGGAATCAGTTCTGCCTCAGCCATTCCTGACTGATGAGTGCAAATCTGTTTTCAGATGCTCCTCCAAAGATGGAGCCTGTGTTGCTGTGCGAACAGTCTGTTTCAGCGCTGCACAGTCCTTACTGTTAGAAAGCTTTTTTTGTGTGTGTGTGTCTGGAATCTTCCTGACTGCAGTTTAAGTTCAAATCCACCATGAAACTGGAGAAAACATTATTCTCTCCTTTTTCAACAGCCCTTTCTGTTAGTCGCAGACTGTTCTCATGTCTCCCCTCAATTCTCTGAAGGGAAGTAGCATGAGTCCTATATCTTGGGAGACTTCAAATTCTATCAATCAGGCTAAGCAGTTTAAAGTGCACTGTAGGAAGAGAAGCTGCCTCAGAATGGACGCAGGGTGCATGCTCCAGCTGCTTTTTCCATAATGACCTCCCAGAGCCTGGCTCAGTGCTTTTATCTGTATTTGAAAACACAGCACTTTCATTTGGACAAGAAGGAAATGATGGAAAGATGAAATACAGAGAAAGGAAACAAATCTGGAAGGTGGCTATTAATTTTAGGGACTGGCTTTGTAAAGCTATTTACCATCTGCTTCATATCCCCTGTGCTCAGTTCCTTAGAAATAGGCAGGTTTAAATCCTTCCCTAGTCCTCTCCTTCCTTTCAAATCCAGGTTTGGCCCTGTACCTCTGCTGCCCCTTAAAAGTTTGCTCAGAGTGGTTGCATTTTCAGTGATTCATTAGAGCTCTTCTGCATGTGTACGTCTTAGTTACTTACCTGAGGGCGTGCATAGCTGAAAAAAGCAGAGCAAACTGAAGGGATGAGCGTGCCTAGCTCTAGTAAATAAAACACATGGATTCAATTAAAACAATGTTTAAATAATTTTCAGAAAGGAGAATGCTTGATGTTACTACATCAGAGGACCACAGTGACTTTTAAGCCAACAAACTGAGCAGGTTTACTTTCTCATTTAATCTCCAGGTCTGTAACAAAATGCAAGCTCCCACAGCAGTCATCTGCCCACTCCAACAGTTAACATGATTTTGGAATTATTTTAAGTCCAAACCATGCGAAAATAAATCCTAACTTGATTTTGTGGGATTACTTGGTTTCCATTAAATTCCTCTTTAAAGCGTTTCATATGCTCAGTTGTGTTATTGTTACTTCCAGGAATTTCTAAATACTTCCAAATTTGGATTGATTAAACTTCTTGTTTTTTTTTTTTTTTAACTTTCCCTGGAAAAAAATACGAATATGGTTCCCTGCCTCTTTGCCCAGGTGTTTACAAACTAAGATGTTTATATATACAGCTTAACTAATGCATATACAACACACACACTTCAATTAAGCGGTTCTTTACTGTGATATTAAAAGACAGATATATCAGATTTCACAAATTAAACAAAACAGAGCTTAGCAAGTACTTAAAGACGAGAGACCTCCAGAAGAATTCAGGGCACTGCAAAGAACGCTGAGGTCATGTGGATGATTAAACAAATGACATGCTTTCCTCTCAGGCCCCGATTCTCCAAAGTAACGTGCATGTGCTGAGGGAACAAAGTAGGAGAGAGTTAAGCAGCCGGTCACATCTCTGCAGGGCGCGGGGCTGAGGTTCTGACCCCGCACTGAAGCCAGCACAGTGCTGTTTCTCTGTGCCATTCTGTGGCTCAGCGGTGCTCTGCGTGAGAGTAATGTGCAGTGTGGGGGGTGCAGGGTGGGACTGGCCGCAGCCCTGCAGCCAGTGCATTGGCATGTTTTCAGATGAGTACACTCAAAACTTTATCTATGATAATTCAAGATGGTTTAGTCAACAGCAGCACATCTATCTGCAGGTAGATGTTGGTATGTTTCTGTAAGTGACGATATGCTTCCATCTATGTAATATTTCTTTATTTGCTAGGCTTTAGGCCTTTGTGTTGTTTTCCACATATAATCCTATCTGGAATCTTTTATCCAATAATCGAAATGAAATTCTTCTTTAAGAGCTAGCTTGTTCCTTTGCAATACACTTTGATGCTCACAAGGTCACTTAGTAAACCCATGGATTAGATAATCCTAACCTCCCCAAATTTGACTTTTGCCTGTAACCTCAGTGGAGTTAGGATCCCTTACCTTGTAATTGAATTTCCTCAGATAATAGCACTCTTTTTTGTCCTTTTCCCATGGTTTTATGTTTGGAAGTCCCCTGACAGGGAGATGAGTACATTTGCTTAGAGTTCAGACCACTGAGTCGGTACGTGGTGGACACAAGATGCATTTCAACAACAAGTATTCCAAAATTTTTGCTTCCCGTGAATCCTAGGCTCTCTGTCCAGCCTTTTATTCTTGGGCAGGAAGAGACTGAGGTCAAGCCAATAATTGCAGCTCTAGACATTTCTGCCTTCAGTCAGGCTGCCTGTCCCTCTTTAATTGTGTGATACAGTCTCTGTTTCGTTGCTCTGCTATGAGGAGATTTGCCACAAAGCAGCCTGTGTGGCACAGTCTTTGCAGAGGCATACAGGATTTGGGTTATATCATCTCATAGACAAGTCGACCAGATGCTTAAATCTCTCTCCACCTTCTTCAGGATAGAAGTTGCACAATCAGTGCAGCAAAGTTTCGTGCTTCTTGTTGCCCTGCTCACCAGAAGGGATGAACTGCTCATGAGCTGTCCCGTTCCTCCTCAATGCCACCAATGAAAACAGGCCCTAGGCGTCTGCACCCTCCTCTGGCCTTGGCCATCCGCCCAAGCATGCAGCAAAGCCAGGCCCTGGCTGCACTGTCCATGGCTGTGTGGCACCTCAGATAAGCTGGGGGTGCCATGGGCACTGTGCTGGGGGAAGCAGGGCTGCGGGGCCCCGCGGGGCTGAGCTGCTGGGGCCGTCTGGCCTCCTCTCCTGTGGGGCCGGGGCAAGGCTCAGCCCAGCCTTGCTGCAACGGCGTCGCTGAGAGTAGCAATGTGATGGGCTGCAACAAAACAGCAGTGCCCTGCAGGGTTATGGGGGGAAGTTACATGCTCACTTGACTGAGGTCTGTGGTACGCAGATTTTCCTTTCTTTTTCCTTACCTGTGACACAGGGTTCCTGAGGGATTGCTGGAGGCCCAGAAATCTCTGGCTGTATCTTCAGAGAAATATGCACTAGCATCCAGGTATAGACTAGGCCATGTCTGGAGCCCAAACACAACCACTGTGCTGCCCTTTGGACAGCAGCTACTTTTAATTGAATTAATTGTATTACGTTCCATTTTCACTTGTGGAGTGCTTGCACCGGTTGTCATTGTACCTTGTGTGCTCAGAAGTGTTGTTGAGAGTGGTCCTGGGCTCAACTAGTGTGAAATAGCAGAGGGGAAGTTGAATGTGCTGCATTCAGATCCTGGCCATCGCGTGCCAGATGTCCTGGATCAGACTCACTTGCACTCAAGAAAGAATCAATTCTGAGCTTTGTAGGCAAAGAAGACAACCAAGACAAACATAATAGATTGCCAGAGACTAGTATTGCTGCCTGTCTGAATATTTATTAAATTAAAAACAAAGATAAGAGAGAATGGAGCAGCATCCACCATAAAACACGCTCATTACAAGGACATTTACACGCTTTGCCTAAAACAACACTTCTGCAGTTCCTCTTTTTCACTCCTTTTCCCCTCTCCTGAACATACGCACGGTGGGGTGGTGGCTCTGGGCCGCAGTGTGACGAAGCCTGGTGTGCACTGTCTCTTCTGTTTGTGTTTCATAGCCAAAGGCACAAGGTGCTTTCTTTGAAGACTGTTGGAACATGTGTGTACAAATGATAAATCACGACATTGGAACAGAAAGTGAGCATGGTGCTTAGGTCTGCTTTGCAGGTCATTTCCAGGAGCTGCTTGTTGGGCAGTTGAGGTGTCTACCACATAAGGGTGGGTGGTGATGCTTCTTCAGCAACTGCATCCCTCAGGCTCAGTGGAGAATAAATGATCATTTTTTTCCTCTCTTTCTTCTTCACTTACATGAGTTTGTTTCCAAAAACATGTTTTTTCTTCCCTAGGAGATGACCCATTCCTGGCCTCCTCCTCTTACAGCTATTCACACTCCTGGCAAGGCTGAGCAGACCAAGTTTTCTATCCCAAGCAAGGTACAAGTAAGCAATTACCAGTGACCTGATTAACCTTCTGTTCTGTTGGGTGTTCTTCATTGGAGAGCTTATTTTTGTAATTGCTTCCATTTTAAAATTTTTCTAAGACTACTTTTATTTGGAAATTCCTAATTGGACTTACTAGTTACGTTGTTGTTACTAGTAGGACTGCTTATTTAAAGCTGCAGAAGTTATGCTGGAAGCAAAATGAGTTTTCTCTCTCTTATGAGAGGCTTTCTACATCCAATCCAATGTATTTTGTTTGTTTTTCTTTGTTGTTTGTGTAACACAATGACTGATACGGTGTTTTGTGTCTTTGTGATTGATGGCATGGTGAAGTTTAGGCTGCATGGTCAAATTATGATGAAATTATGTTTCTGATGAGGACAGTGCTGTGGTGTCTGTCTGCATGCACGCTGCCAGGGCACGCAGTTACACAAGGCAGTGCCTGGTATTGGCCTTGTTAAAAGCGTGCACTCGGCACTTGCCACAGCAAAAGGAGGTGCCTGGAGACAACCTGAGGTTCTCCTCACACACAGTGAATTGTTAAGCTGTGTGATTTGAGCAGGCCTTCAGCCCAAATTCTGTTGTTGCCTTCTAGCTGCGATTCTGGTAGTCCAGTTAGATTGACCTTGCACCCAGAGCAGTCTTGGCTGGAGGCAACTTCTGCTGGGACCTGAACACCTATGAGCTGATGATGATTGGGGAAGAGGTGAATTCCCCCTGGACAGGAAATGTACAGCAGTCTGACGTGGAGCTACATACATTCTAAAGGCAGGACTTTGGAAAATAGCTTTTAAAGCTGTACTGATACTGCTTGACACTGTGGTTCAAGCAATCATATCCTCCTTTAGAAGCTGGAATGTGATTTTCCTCTTACTGATTTTATCAGCTTGGCAGATACTCCTCTGCCTGAAATGTAGCCACCATCCTTAATTGGAAATCATATGAAATTAGCAGTATCTATGGCTCCTTAAAAATAACAAAGCCAGTGCCCAGAATGTCTTTTTTTTAATGGAATGTGATTGTTACTGCTCCAGCACTGCCAATGTCAGCGCAGTTAACTGCTGCAGCAATAATTACTATGAACCATAATCCTACAAGAGTAGACTCCTCACTGTAAATTTGGTGAAATTCCATTGTACCCACTGAGGTGAAAGTAGATTCCTAACTATGTGAATACATATGTAAGTAAGTGAGGGTAGAGTTTTTTGCCCGCAGGAAGCTGTATTTTTTAATTTATACTATCTCTTAATTTGCTGTTCTGTTTTTGATGGGCCATTCAGACTAAGTCCTGCAGACTGCTGATATTTCCACTGAGAGCAGTGTAAGCATAAGTTCAGAGAAGCTAAGATTTTATTTTGCTCTTCTGTTTCTATTGTTTGCTTTGAACTTTTAAGACCCACATCAAAGTTAATAATTTCTGGACAGGTTAAATGCTGACCCTAAAATTCTCGTCCATATCAATATTAAAATATAAGTTTGATTTTTTGAGCTAGCATTTCAGGAAACAAGCAAGTATTTACCTGTTCCTGAGTTTGCTGGTTTTACTTTAAAAAACATGGCAGAAATGTCTTCTCAGAGCATCACACTAAATCAATTATAGCTAGCCAAATTACAAGCGTTGGACATAACTTGGCTAAGTCGTGCAGCCAGATAAACCAGAGACACTATTAGAAGTTCTCAGTATAACTAAAAAAATAAATATCATTGTGAGAAACGTATATAAAAAATATGATAAAAACAGAATTTATCAGAACAATTTATCCCGTTGACATTTACATTTGAAGTGCCATATTTACTCTTAGGGCATGATTTACTTCACAAGGGACTGACTGACAGCACAGTACAATATTAGGAGCTAATAATGCCCTAAGAGGAAGTGCAGTGAGGGCTTTAATGACTTTAACATCCTACAGAACTAACACTTCCAGCAAAGTAGTGCTTGGCTGCAAGACGAGGTTGTAAATAACACCTCAATTTCAAATGATCAAACTCTGCTTGGAAGGAAAGCTGATTAGAATCACTGTGGACTGTAGAGGCTAGAGAAAAACTAAGCAAGAAACCGCTGTGACATTAAGGGAGCTTAGATACTGTGAGCCAGCAAAAATCCCCGCGTTAGCATGCTCAGAGTTACAAGCCAGATCCTGTTCTGGCGTACAGCTGTATTTCCACTGATTTCACTGGACATGGACCAATGTCTATCAGGTGAAGAAATGCTTCCTGTGTCTTCATCAATTCTGATGTGTCACAGCCAAAATAAAACTGCTGTGCCTATCCATAAAAGATAACTGTATTTTCAAGCAACAAGATCAAAAAAGAAAGGGAGTGGTGCTGAATTTAGTGCATTTAAATTTTACATCATAGATGCATCATACACATCTGTGGCCAAGCTTGGAACCTCTACTGATATAAATCCGTGCAGTGACTTCATAAGCGAGGGCTACGTAGATTTACAGCAGCTGAGGACAAGCCCTTGTCT
The DNA here is from genome assembly GCA_013396635.1 of Penelope pileata. Classification (NCBI taxonomy): domain Eukaryota; kingdom Metazoa; phylum Chordata; class Aves; order Galliformes; family Cracidae; genus Penelope; species Penelope pileata. The sequence goes on along the minus strand of WBMW01004086.1, from coordinate 617,041 downwards.
GAACTGCGAAATTGTCCCTAACTGGTGCTCTGTCTCTACATTTAATGTTTTGTTGAACTAATGTCACTGGTGCTGCCATGTGATCTGTACCATCTCTGTACCATCTCCTTCCTTATTTGCGTGATGCCAGTGCCCTTCATCGAGCGAGCTAAGATATATCTTACCTTCTTCATCTCCTGTAACTAATGGTGACATCTCCTGTGTTCTTCTTTGTAGGACTCTCAACATCTGACCTCAGGATACAATGTACAAAGTAGGTCTTTATCATCCTGACCCTAACAGTCAGGGTTAGGTATATTTTTTTTCCTGTTTAACATCATTAAATCAAAGGCTAAAAAATTAATTTCTATGGTGCTAAAGCAGATCTGTTCCATTTTTTATTACATGTTATGCATTGTGGCATGTTGTGAAACCAAGTGTAATTAGATGGGCTGACAGCTTTGGGTGCATTTTAATTCTACAGTAATCTTTTGACATTTGAAAATGTGTTTCCTTTGTTTGCAGAGTGGAGTGATCCAGCAGGGAAAGTTGCAACAAAGTCAGTGCCACAGAAGTCGTAAGTATTATTATTTCCAGCTTTAAATCTCGTTTTAAATTTATCATGAAGAATGAGTTTATTTATCCAAAGGTAACTAAAATCTAGCTCCACTCATAATCTTGCCCTGGTGGTCAGGTGTTCTCAGTAGTCCTTAAAAATTAGCCATAAACCAGTTTTATGTTTTCAGTACTTATTACTGTTTCTTCCTTTTAAGCATTAGCTAACAGAGGTGTGTATGAAAGATGAGTTTATTAAGCAGAAATAATGCTGATTTTAGTTGTACAGCTTGCCAAAATTAAATCACTTTTATGCTTCTCTCATCAGATACTAAGCCTCTTACAATAGAAAATGCAACCCAGTGAACAGATGATGCATGAATTTTAACATTTATACAGTGAGGGAGAGTTAAAGATGTAATACAGAACAATACTACTGGCTGGTGTTGAAAAGTGGGTCTTGAGTTCCATACACATTGAAACTGCTGAAAATCACAGATCATCTATAAATACGACAGTTGAAAATTGTGGCAGAGCTAGTTCTCCACTGTGCTAAACCATTTTTCTTTGGTGCTTCTCTGGGTTAAGACTGCAGTAACATGGCAGTGAGTTGAGACTGCGCTGTTTCTTTACTTTTGCCCCTGGATCTCAAAATAATTTACAAATAGGAAGTAAATACTTACTTTGATAAGTAGCTTGTTGTTTTGATACTTAATGAAATGTGTGGGTCTGATTTCAATTAAGGGCTGCTATTTTATCTTTCTGTTCAAGTGTGTTAAACTACCGAGTGCAGAACTGGACTAGCTTAACTGAAGTTTGTGTAAAGGCAGTGTGTTCATTTGAAATGACTTCAGAACGACTCTGGTGGTTCCCCTTTAATCTGCAAAGGACACAATTTTGACAAGATTCTTATAGGGGAAGAAAACTAAATGGAAAGTTAACAACAAGTTTTTAAAAATAATTTCAATATTTTTTGTGTAAGTTTGTGTACAGTAAAGAACTGGAATTCAGAAATTTGTCTGCAATCACGTGAGAGATGTGGGACTAGACCACTGGTGTCCAATTCAGTGATACACTCAATGATCTCTGAAGGTCCAGTTCTTCACTCCTAAAGTCATGGAAGTGCACGTTCAAATAAAGTTAGTTCATTGCATAAGTGTTTACGGAGGATGAATGGGTAGGAATGGGTAGGAATGCTCATGATAAATACATTAATTTGAATGAATGGCATTTGTTTATGAAACTCACTATCAAATTAGCGTTTCCCCTTTGCTATTTTGATTTCCTTGATTTCCTTGACTTGTGACTTTTTTAAAGAATCTAGCCAACTAGACCCACTGTTCTTCATAGCAGAGTGGGTGCATTCATGTTTCGGGACATCTACGTGATCCAAACCTAGCATCAAGCACATTCTGTAGTAAAAAAAATAAAAAATAAAACACATAAAAAAAATAAAAAAAATATTATTGCATCTTAAAATGATTTTTCTCCTAAAGAAACTGTATTTGGACTCCACTGTGAAAAATATTTTAGTGAGTATACTATAAAATACAATATTTCAATAGTTTGTAACCAACAGTAATAGACTTGTCAATCATGGTTTATAGTTATAAGCTGAATTTCAAAAGAACAGTGCTTGAGAGCTCAGTGGTATATAGTGCATTTAATGGGACCAAAGCTCTCTATAGGAAGCCTGATATAAAACCCGAAGACACTGAGTACATTTTATGAACCAGTTGCTCTCTGTTCTGCTGCTTGATCTAAAGTTCCAGTACTATCAATCAGATTTCTGCTGCAATGAACTGCCTTCTTATGGTAGGTGATAGATTTTACACATGAGAGATCAGAGCTGCAATAAAGCTACTTTTATTTTTAGCTTCCAAATGAAGATCAGCTAACCCATTACTATCACTTTTTCTCTTTTACTGCAGAAAAATTGTTAAGGCAGCTTCCAAGAATTTCCAGAGGGCTTTGTGAGGTTAGAAGGCAGTCCACTGTGAGTCTTGGTATGACGAGGCCAATTTGTTTCTTTAGATCTGCGTGTGCAGCCACCACCGTGTTCAATGGCAATTATTGTGCATCAGGACACAGCTGGGCATAATGAAATCAAAGCAGAAAGCGGGACAGGAAAACATAATGGAATCAAGTAGTTTGAGTTGGATAGCGTGATCCAAATAAATTCTGAGAGATTGACAGCTCCTGCAGTAATTGTGTATTTTAATAATTTAGTATTTATCGGAATACATTTGTATTAGAAAGGATTTAATCTTTTTAACATTGGGCAGTTTCAGAGATATTGGAGTGTATGAGCAAAATTTATGTCCATCTTATCCCCAGTAACATTTTTTGCTACACTGTCAGGCACACAGAGTGATCTTCGTGATTTCAAAAGTGTGTCCCCCACCAAATCCTCATGTGTTTTGTCAATGGGAGCCTGAGAGAGTTGGAGTTGTTTAGCTCCAAGAAGACAAGGCTCTGGAGCCTGGACCACATTCCAGCCCTCAAATACAAATAAGGGGGCTTACAAGAAAGATGGAGAGAGACTCTTTACCAGGGTGTGTACTAATAGGACAAGGAGTAACTGTTTTAAACCAGAAAATATTTAGATTAGATATAAGGAAGAAATTCTTTGCTATGAGGATGTAACCAGCAGTGGAACAGGCTGCCAAGAGATGTTGAGGGTGCTCCCCTTTGGCAGCGCTCAGGGCTGGGTTGGATGGGACCTTGAGCAATCCTATCTACTGGAAGGTGTCCCTGCCCATGGCAGGGGATTTGGAGCTAGATGCTCTTCAGAGATCCCTTCCAACCCAAACTGTTCTATGACTCTATGATTTCATCTTAATCAAACCTAACTGGATTTATGTTTGCTTGTTGACATCCTCTGTTAGAGATGTTTTTAACCTGGACATTCTTCTAGACATTTTCAATTTTTAAGCTTACGTACGATTCAATTGAAAATTAAGTTATATTTTCCATTTACAGTGGCAGTCTTACAGATTCCATCGACTTCTCTAGAAATTCATAGAAATTGGTACTAATGTGCTCGCGTTCGCTGTATCACTGTGTTATTCCATGGCTAGCTGAGGCACGTGTGCAGAATAAAGATGCTTTGTCTCCATGATACTGTGTTCTGCTCCAGCAGCCGATCTGTCTGTATCTCATTACAGAATTCATTTGTAGAAGCATTGGCATTTTGGAAGATCAGACCGACGGAATTGTGTTGGGATTGTGTCAAAGTTTTGTACCTACATTGTATGTAGGTACATTAGGAATATTTTAAATGATTCATATATCTAACCTCAGATCTTAATTTCTACTCAAATGTCTTGAAAATGAAATTTTGAACAACTAGTTTGTGCATGGGTGTGTGCATACTATAGTGATTTTTTATAGTTAAAATTAGGCTATGTAAATCTACGTATACCATTTGGATTCCGCTTCTTCTTCTACTTCTTTTTCTTTTTTCTTTTTTTCTCTTTCTTTTTCCTGTTTTATTTTATTTCAAATCACTGTAAATCTCTGTGGGTGCTGTGCAGTCAGTTTTCAGCCAGTCTACTCTGATTAGTTTGTTATGAATCATAGCAAGTAGGAACGGAGAAGGTGCAACCGATTGCACTGAGAAGGATTTTCTGTCAGCTTGCATGAATTCAAGGGTACATACTCAGCTCACGACTTAGGTTTCTGTTATATAATTACCACTGTAAGCATGTCATCCTCAAACATCCAGTTCTTTTGTTCTGTTTGGTTGTTAGCATTTGGCCTCTGTCCAGTTGGAAAGTACCCAGAACCTTTTTAATCAAGCACATCCTGTGTTTCGAAATCATACCGCAGAGTAGTCTTGGGTAGTTTCCATAAAAGCCCAGCTAAAAAGAAGAATGTAATCATAATGGTATTCTTCCCTTGTCATAAAATGACTTCCTATACTTACTGTATTAATACAGTATTAAAAGACCCTTGTCATGGGCTTGGTGAACTACCGGAAACCATTAAAAACTTAGAGCAACAATTTTTATGGATCAGACAAAAACAACTCATCTTTATAGGGCTTTTGTGATCCATCGTACTTAGTGATACATAACCTGTGTGGGGGCTACAGGACAGCTAAATACAGTGGGTTCAAAAACAAAACAAGCAGCTAAAACCTTTTATGTGAGATTTCAAGAAGGACTTTTCAAGGGGTGCACACCGCTGGCTTCAACTGGGCGGGGATTTCGCTTCATGGCTTCATAAACATTTCAGTAAATACCAGTACTTTCCTAATCCTAAAGATGATCACAGTACTCGATGGAAAACTGTTTGAAAATGGAAATGTGCTTCTTGACATCTAACTACTCTTTCTAAGTATCTAATGGCTTTTTGGAAGTTCTCTGCTGTGTCAGGGACAGCCACCTGGGAGCATGCAGACCAAAATTTGGCAGCATGTTCAAGGTATGAATTAAAGGTAATTCACAGTTTGAAGTGAATCAGCATGCGGTCCTTATGAAGAGTAATCAGACATCAAGAGGATTTTACACCAAGGATTGTGTATTGGATAATGTGACAAGTAATGTTGTTATTCAGAACGTTCAAATCAAGAAGCGCTGATGAATTAGCCTTGAAGGGATCCAGTTTTAAAAACCCAGGATGCGTTCCCTGTTGATGCATGATTTCCAGTTCAGTCACATGAATCAAAACTTGTAAAATTCATCTCCAACTGAAATTGGAAGAACGTTTCTATATATATACCCAACTCTATATCTGAGTTCCAGTCATAATCCAGTCCAGATGTAATACACTGAAGATGAAATTTTAGTATTTCTAATCACAGTTTTTAGTCAATGATATTAAAGAACAACAGCATCAATTGGTCCCACCAGTGCTGATAGCCTGCTTTCTTTTATAGTGTACATTCATTTTCACTTAGCAAGTGTGGCAAGCTTTAATCACTAGGCTAAGTATTGCCTGTTTGTTAGAAGTGGGAAGTTCCAAGGATATTCCCTCTGGGTAAACTGGGAAAGTCATGAATACGAGGGACTTACGCTGCCATGTACAAATTGTGATAAGTGAAACAACGCTGGCATGTAATTGGAACTCCATTAGTCTTTAGAGAGCTGCAGTGCACCACGTTAAGGGACAAATAGAAAATGAAAATAGAAAGTCCATCTGGTAAGATATCATTCATCTTTCATATTTACTGTTTTGTTTTGTTAGTTAGAAGTTTGCTTTGCATCCTCTAGCTCTGATTAGTCCTGAGGTGTTACCACCTGGGAGTTGGAGCAGTGATAATCAGTCATGATTGTATTGCTTTGTTCCTCACTGCCACAGGCTTCTCCTATTCAGCAAAGTGCTAAGTAATCAGGACTGAAACATACAAACATTTCCTGTGGCCAGTTGCTTATAGAAGCAAACTTGCAGAACATTTCAGCTGCTGTTAGGTATTTTAAAACCCCGTGCCATAATTAAAAGCCCTGTATCCTTGAAGATAAGCTCATTATTCAAAATAATTTCTAAATTAGACTTTTAATTTGTTTTCGTTATTCAGCTTGCTCACATACAGTTTAACCTCCCTGTCAAAATAAAGTTATTTCCTAATACATTCTTTCCCGTGATCTCTTTCTCCTGACATGTTTATAAATCAGTTTAAAAGATTGTGTGAACAGAACTAAATTAATTCTCTTATATTTTGCTGATCAATGTTGAATAATTTTTCTTGACTATCACGGACATAATTACTGCCCTTATAAGAATGCCTGAAACAAGCTAACCAACTGCAGGCTTGCCAGCTTCGACGATTGCGACTCAAATAAGCATTATGTTTCCTCTGATACCAAATAAACCTCAATTAAAAAAATCAGCATTTTTAACCCTAAATTTGAAATACTTTGTTCTCAAGTAGGGTGCATCACAGCGAAATACATGCCATGACTGAAGTGTGGCCACAAAAGTGTCAGTATTAATAGACAGGTAAATGACTCATGTTAACATGTTTGGGTTCAGGATGTATTTCCCTGTCTGAAAAGTATCAGTTACCATTTTGGAAACCAGTAAGACTGCAAATCTGCCACGGGTTTCCCTGTATTTAAAGAGCTTTTCCACAAGCAACAGCATATGTTGTGCCTTTGTGGCTTAAGTCTGAAACCGACCTCTCAATTTACATTTCTGTGGGATAGAATCACTTCCCAACTTCAGTGCAACTTCAAACATTCATTTTGAGAAACAAATGTACTTGGTAAATCTGAGAATGTAAATCAGAATAGTGCAGAGAAAGCCAGCACGGCCAGTACTTCTCCCAATCATTTGTCTTCTGAGCTTCACACTTGATGATAAAATTCATAGAAACTAACTTCTAATTTCCTCTCATTTTACCACCATTTAGACCTCACCCTGCTCCCTTTTGTCTCAACTCTGACCTGTTGGTAAACTTCAGGTTCAGAATCCAATCATTTCTCTCGCATGTTTTTTCTTCCTGATGCTCTCTCCTCCAGTCACCTTCATTCTTATTTTCATACCTAGTAGCTTTTTAGGCATGCGTAGCCTGAGATAAACTGAGAAAATTGTCACCCGGATCCATCTGCACCATGCAGCAAAACAGTTGTAATCAGAAATGGATGATAAGCTTGAAAGAAGAATGGATTTTGCTAGAAAGCTTGCCATTTGTAAGACCAGAATGGGCTTGAAACTCCCAATTTGTGTCCTAAATATCCTAGGTAAGGCTAACAGGCACTTCTCCTAGTATCACAACTTAATCCTTTGCATCTTTCCTCTGAATCCCTCTGACAACCCCAATAATCCACCACATTTTTCTCAGCTTTACACTCTCCATCCAGAGGAACTTATATTGCAACCATTATCCTTTGGACTGAGAGCTCAGCAGGGCTCCAAACCCTATCAATTTTCTGGCCAGAGGGCTTATTTTTTATGAAGTGAAGTTCTCACAACACCCCATGGGGCTAGGGCATACTCACTGCATTATCCTCTTTCTTGGATAGCCCCTGGAGCCACAGATTCAGAATGTCTTTACCTTGCGTATAGGTCCTCCCAAATGACAAAAAGAAGAAAAAAAGAGGAAAACATTCCCCACTCCTGTGCTAATTGCTGTTCTGAGTTCCAGGAGGAAAAGCTGCTTCCCTCGTTTGTGCCTGTGCATCTTGCAGAAATGTATTTTGAGACTTTCCTAATGCTGTAACCACAGCTTCCTGAAGGTAGGATGCAGCCCCTGAGGAGGAGGGAGATGCCTGTAGCCTCACCCCAGCAGGTGCAAACGGATTGCTTCATTCAAATCCATGTTGCAGAAAGCACCAGGTGGGGCAGTCTGGAAAACTGGGGAACGTGAGGTTATTTCCTAATTTCCACAAGAGCTTTTTATCCTCCAAGATAAAAATAGTAGAAAAATCCTGTAGGTAGTTCAGCTTTCAGGAAATTGTTTCTTATTGAAAAGTCTAGTTTAGTCAAAATACTTCAGAAAAAGATCTTCCCCGGTTTTGAAAGAAAGATGTTGACTCATCTACCTTGTATCGACAAGAAAGACTTCAGTGCAGCTGTCAAGCTCGTCTGAGTCTGTTTATCTCCAGTAATGAGGGGATTGCTTCCACAGTACTTACCTGTTATACTCCCTGTAAGTATTTGCTTTTTGGGACCACTGATACGTTACATGCACTTAACTGCGTTTGGAGGACATATGTATGTGCTTTTCTGCAGAGAGAGAGGAATGTGAATGAGTGCTGCCCATTTTTGATTTAGCATGAATTTCAGTAGTTCCAGACAAATTGGAAAGCCTATACAAATCATATAGTTTCAAGTCTGGCTGTGTGCTAGACTGGAATTTTTGGTTAGGTCAGACCTTTATCTCAGCTTCTTTTTGTGGTTCTTTATGGGGAGATTGAAGAGGAACTGAAACTGGTGACCTGTCTTGACCTTTAGTACTGGATTAAAATTCCAACTTGCTGCCATGGCAACAGGCCCTGAAAATTAGATCCTGACAGAAGCAGGGAGAAACTTAAACTGCAACTGCGGCATGGAACTGAGGAGAGCTTGCTTACAATTGTCAGTGACAGGCTCTTAATTAAAATAATCTGCCTCTCCTGCACTTAAAAAAAACTTTAAGAAAGAGAGAAATGAAAACAGCAGAAAATGGTGTCTTGATCGTTTTAGGCAAAAATCTGCTGCAGTACAAAGTAAAACACTTACTGAAGCATCTGGCATGACCAGGTTCTGATCTTAGTGAACCTGCATGGCAAGAAGGGACATAGACACACGCTCATAAAGGTCTGAGCCACCCAGACCAGGCCACTAGCAGGAGCCAGACAGTGGCCAGTGTTAAATCACAGGTCAGCTTGCAGCTTTTTTCCTTTAACCAGACACCAGAGATCAAAAGAGACATCATATTGCTGCATCAGAGTCCCAGGATCCGTGCAATTATCTGTTCTGTAAATGTAAAGGGATAAATGCAAGCTAGATAGTGGTATTTCAGATCGTGTGTGATAAAAGTTACCCATTTTCCAATCTAATCAATGCAACAGTCAGACACAGATGATAATGCAAGTCCTTCCCTGCTAAAGGAGGTTGTTTTTCTTCCCATAAAGAGCAAAACGTGAAGCGAGAAGGTGCTGAGGGTCGCATAATGGATTTCCTGCTCCTTTCCATTTGATCAAGGAATCCCACTTATCCCAAAATCCAATAACCTTGAAGATCAGATTGTAGCAACTTCCCATGTTTGCCTGTGGCTTTCCCAAAAGACGTGAAGGTCCTGAGGATGCTCCGAGGGCCCCACTCCCCTTCCTGTAGTGAGGAGGGACCAGAATGACCATCCCAACACCAAGGGGAAAGGGGACGCCTCCTAACAGCCTCTCTTCCTAAAGTTCCTGTAGGGAATGCCATCTTCTTTATTAAAAATAAACAGCAACAACAAAAACCCATCAAAATGGATAAGTTTTATGTACCAGATAAAGGAGGCTTCCTAATGGATATGCAGATAGTGTTGATTTGGATTGGATGTTCTGTATAGCTAGATAACTGCAACAGAATCAGACTGGGTTGTAGATATTGTACATAACTAGATGAAAGTTTAACAGTAGGTGGCATTGAATTTTTGAAGAGTTGTTTTTGTCAAAGCTTGATGTCCATGGTCACTGCAAAGTCCTAAGACCGTGTTTGGAGTCTGAGCACAAGTCGAGGATGTGTACAAGAAAAACTTCCTTTAGTTTTCTTTAGACTATACTACTAATGTATTGGATTTGTTACATGTTGGTGTATTGTGTGATTGTAGGACAAGAGGAAATATTACAGGTGCTCACAATCGCAAAATTTTGGATAATGTGTTTTGTATCATTCATTTCCCTGGAAAGGTGAAGGAACAGCTTGTTCTGGATGCCATCTCCAAGCAATTGGAAGAGAAGAAGGTTATCAGGAGTAGTCAGCATGGATTCACCAAGGGGAAAAATCATGTTTGACCAACCTAGTAGCCTTCTATGATAACATCACTGGCTGGGTAGATGGGGGGAGAGCAGTGGATGTCATCTACCTTGATTTCAGCAAGGCTTTTGACACTGTCTCCCATGACATCCTGATAGCAAAGCTGAGAAAATGCGGGATAGATGAGTGGACGGTGAGGTGGGTTGAGAACTGGCTGACTGGCCGAGCTCAGAGGGCTGTGATCAGCGGCACAGAGCCCAGCTGGAGGCTGTAACTAGCGGTGTGCCCCAGGGGTCGGTGCTGGGTCCGGTCTTGTTCAATATC
>WBMW01004086.1:529232-603554 GCA_013396635.1 Penelope pileata | reverse complement strand
AAAAAAAAAAAAAAAGGTGTCTAGTCTTAGTATCCCTCAAACTGCAGTTGATTTCATTGAGTTTTTGAAAGAGTAACTTATCAGAGTGAAGAAAGGATACAGAAAGAATGCAGAGTCAAACACCAAAGATTTTCTACTGCTAATTGTTCAGCAGTCACAAGCCCCTAGTTCCATGAAGTTGTGAGCAGTGTTCAGGTGGGTATGTCACAAACCTGTCATGTTTCTCATACAGAAACACATGCTCAGTTTTTAATTCACTGTGCGCTGGGACTTGTCGTGTCTCCCCAGGACAGCCTTCAGGGTACTCAAACGGTTCCCAAGTGCATTCATTTCAGTCCAGATGGTGTTGATGTGTTTCAGCACTTAGTGTATGCACGTGTAGACGACCTGATGGGATTTTCATAGAATCACAGAATGGTTGGGTTGGAAGGGCCCCCACAGCCCCACCCCTGCCATGGGCTGGGTGCCCCCAGCTCAGCTGCCCAGGGCCCACCCATGGCCTTGGGCACCTCCAGGGATGGGCACCCACAGCTCTGGGCAGTGCCAGGGCCTCACCACCTCTGGGTAAAGAATTTCTGCCTAACATCTAATCTAAATCTCCCCTATTTTAGCTTAAAGCCATTCCCCCTTGTCCTTTCACTATCTGCCTATGTAAACAGTCACTCTCCTCCTGTCTGTAACCTCCCCTCAGGTACTGGAAGGCCACAGTGAGGTCTCCCCGCAGCCTTCTCTCCTCCAGGCCGAACACCCCCATCTCTCAGCCTGTCCTCATAGGAGAGCTGCTCCAGCCCTCTGCTTTGTTGTCAAAAATTTCAAGTTGTACTGAAAGAAAAATTTCCTGCTGAGAAAGAGGAGCGGTGAAGGTAGACCCAAGTGTGCTGTGTTGCCAACCCTTAGATGTAACATCACGTGCAAATGTGGACATGATCTCCTGTCTGGGTTAGGACTATGGTGCCTTTTAGGACTGAGTTCCTCAATGCCACTTATGAGGCAGCAGCAAAACTCTGCTTGGTATAAGGGATGACAAAGAGCATCTTTCTTTTGTGTTGTTTTACTAGAGGATGGTGCTAATGGGAAAAACTATCTGTTTTTTTTTTTTCTTTTCATTGCCATGCATTCAGATCAGTCCCCAAGGGATTTAGATCATGGACAGAAATTCATGACAGAAATTTCATGACAGAAATTCTGACTGGAAAGTGACAGTTAATCTAAAGCTGATTTTTTTTTTTAAATTAATTGCATATTTTCACATTCAAAAGTTAAATCTGATGCAAATATGAACTGTGGTGGATCCATTTGCCTTCGTATGTTTCTGGGAACATTGAAGGATTTAACAGTAGAGCACAATCCCAGCACATTTATTCACAATAAGCCATCTCAGTTACTGGAGGCATTATCTGAAGGACATGGAGGTCCCTTCTAGGAACCTTGTTTACCAAGTACTTCTGGGCATTTTCTGCTTTCTGGTGGCATACCATTGCCACTTGGTGCTGCGGAGCCATTTAATGATAAAAAAGATGCTGATACGTCATCTGAGAGAAAAAGAACAAGATCTGGTTCTAGGGCCTAGACAGTCCTTTTGAGAACGTCTGTGGTTTAGGTAGTTCTCTTCAAAAAAATTCCTTGTTATTTCGATTTTTGATGCGCAGCACATGACTCCCGTGCTCCACCAGGAGCTGAACACTTGTAGCAACTGTTATCTCAGTCATTCGCTATCAGTCACAAGTCAATATTAATAGCATCCCTTACTACATGATGTTTTGAATTGTAGAAGAGAGAGTGGGGGGCTTTTAACTTTGAGCACATGCTTTATGTAAATTCTCAAGTATAAGCTTGCAATGAACTTTTATAGCCCTTCTCCTCCTGAGGGCTGCCTGCCAAGACATTCCTAATGCCCGTGCCAGGAGCCTCTGGAGCTGGGGTGACGTGCCAAAGTCCCTGCAAGGATGAGAGCCGTGAGGACAGCTGTGGTGTCACCCTGCATTAGAGCTCCCCAGGCCAGTGCTGAGGAGTTGTGCTTCCACACAGACCATGTGGGGTTGCCATGGTGGCACGGTGCTCGCCATTGCTGAAGGGTTGGTGAAGCAGGGCCCAGAGCTGTGCTGGCTCCTGCAGTGCATCAGTTTGATCCTCATGAGCTACAAATCACTTTAAACGCACCATGATACAGTGGAGACATGGCTTTAATTCTTCAGAGGTGTGGAGACCAAGCCTTGGTCTGCACACACCGAGAGCAGAGCTGGGCTCTGTGTTTTGATAACCTGGTCGCTCCGTGTGTGGCCTGCTCCAGTCTCCCAGATCCCAGTGCAGTCACTGAGGTGCTGTTATGGCCAGGCTCATGACTTCAAAACTTGTCATTAAATATTCCTCTTGGCAAAGTTTGGTTTGTAGGTGTTCTTTGGGAGGGGATCTGAGTGTTAAAAAACAGCTCTGTTTTGAGGCTTTCTTCCATAATAAGATTTTCTGAAATGACTTGCTGCAATAAATGGGTCTTTTTAAATTTGAGAAGTTCAATCCTAAGTTCAGAGGTAGCCCTCAGGCACTGTGGTAGAAGATCCTTGTACGTATTACAGAGTGATTATTGACAGAGTTTAACTTTATTGACCCTGCTCTCCTAATTCCTAACAAATTTTCTAAATGTGCTCTCTAAAATCCCTACAGAACACTGCAGACTATGGGTAATTCCAGAGCTGCGTCTGAGATTACTGCTTTATTACCTTCCTTCTTTCCATTCCCTTTCCCAGGCTGACTGGTCCTCTGACACTTCTTTTTTTAATATATTCTAAGCAGAATATGTGTTTGTCCTTCCTATATCTTTCCACTTAGCATTTATCCAGCACATCTGATCCTTTCTGTTGATTCAGGCACTTTTCCCCTCCTGCTCTCACCCGTCTCAGCAATGTACTTGCCTATGCTAAAAAAAAAAATAGTTTTTTTTCAGCAGTTTGATAGCTTTGCCAATGAGTTCAATGAAAACAGATGGGTTGTTTATTCCTGTATTGATGACTGTGAATGTTCTGAAAGTCAGTAAACTTTCTGCCTACTTGACTTTCCCTGTGCAGACTTGCGTCCCTCTTCCCAACACCTGCCATGACAGAGTTTCTTGCTGGATGGCTGAGCTGACTCATTTTCCCCCACTGTCAACTTTGCACAGTAAAAACATACTTGAATCAGTAAAGAAAAAACTGAATATTTAATTACTCCACAGGATTCTGGTGTTGATCACTTATATCTACTTACTGTAATAATTAAGCACAGTTTGAGCTTAAGTATTTTTATTGTTAGACACCACTGAGCGGATGCATTCTTCGGATTTTAGAGAAACTTACTCAGAAGTGCTTCAAAATCAATATGTCTATCTTCAGATTAGAAATCATTCTGAAAATAAGAAGGACAATGTGTTCTTCCTTAATTATTGTTTCCACCTTCCTTGGAGATAATAATTAATATTCACTATGTCACGAGATTCACTAAAAGTGTTTTCTCAATCTCGCTTTTTTGCTGTGATTGCAAGTTAGGAGTTTCTTTTAAGGGTTAACCTTAGGAAAAAATTATGCTTTATTCATAGAAAGTTTTAGAGTTCTCTCACGTGTGAGTTAACAGAAAAAGCATTGTAAAACATTGCCTAAAATTTTAACTTTTGTCATAACTTTTCACAGAATGAAAACTGAAAGGAAATATTTACTTTAAGAAAAAAGATTATGTATTCTGAGACTCTTCATGCCCCCTTTTCAGTTTTTCCACTCACAATAGAAAGATTCAAAGTGGGAAAATAATGACAAAAATAAGTAATTGAGCATGTTTACAGTTATTGGAAGGAAACCTTATTAATGCAAATTTGAGTAAAATTGAGCAAAAATTAAAGTTTTCATAGAAAAAACAGATAAAAAGATTTTCTTCCTGGATAGATGTCAACGGAAAACATATACATATTTTTCAGTACATTAGTATTTTTCTCTCCATTCATGAACATCTTACATCTGTAGGTCTGTTTGTCTACATGTGTTTATGTAATACAGAGTCAGTTTATTTATTTCCTGGTAAAAGACCCTGTAATAATGTCCATGTAAGGTCACAGAGTTTAACTTAAAGTGGAAATATTCTGTTCAGGGCACTTGCCTGGAACTATCTTTTGGGTGACTTTAAGTCAAAACAATTTTCCTAGAAAAGGAGTGGGGAAGAACACATCTTCCCATTGCTTTATGTTCACATCTCACAGCTGAACAGGATTGTGCAACAAGTGATGACTTTGGGTTACGTCATTGGCTTTAAATGCCCTAAGCCTCAAGAAATCCTTGGTTAATTACAAAAATTTTCCCTAATTAGGTCCAAGGGGACACAGAAGTGTCCAGGAAAGCTTCTCTGTGTGGTGGCCTTGTGTCAGGTTGAACATGGCCATGCAGAATGTATGGCTGTTGCCTATGTGATACATTCTCACATGCATAAATGTGAGTTGAAGATGTATAGAGGATAAAGTAGGGGAAATGAGGAAAGAAAACTGGATAAAACCAGTTTAACTCTGCCCCTTCATCATCAGTTCGGTTCCTGTTTCTGTTGCAAGCTTCTGCGTGGGGCTAAGGAGTTGAGACTGAGGATTGAATTACGAGGTTGGTTGGTGACAGTTATTTGTGCAAAACTCAGCTCTCAGTTTCTGACCCACTGAGTGCATGACCCGGCAACCACACTCGTACTCCTCTCAGGTTTGTTTGTCCAGGTGTGCAGTTTCTGTGCTCGATTCTCTAAATAATGATAGGTGCATGTTGCTTGCAGTACTTTAGGGAGGTGTTTGAATGGTACAGAGATGAGCATGAAGTACAGTAGATGAGAAAAAAAAAACAGAATGGAGCGAAAGAGAGAAACAGATTTGTTGTGAGGACACTGAATTGGTGCTCGGGAGAATTTGATTTTACTTCCAACTTCCTGTATGACCTTTTGGAAACTATGCCTCGCTCCTCAGTCTGTAGATACCAGTCATGTGTTCCTCCTATTCCCTACCTTTTCAGTTTAGATGGCATAGTTCAACAGCAAGGACACTTTTATACCGCGCCTTTGTGCTCACCTAAGGCAAGAGACAGGGCACCTGGTTCTCTCCGAGTGCAGGGGTATGTGTGTGAGATGACACAAGGTGTGGCTGGAGATAGGGAGGAAAGAAGTGTGGAGCTGCAGAATGGATATACGTGTGATTGCTTCAGAGCTTACAGTGTTTAACATAGGGTGCTTGAGACAAACCTGATGAAAACAGCCTATTACAGACTAAGATTTTTTGTAATTTCTGTGCAACTCTGTACTGTAAGAGGCTTCTGTAAAAAAAAAATCTGTTAGTTTAATCTCTGGCAAACTCTAATAGGGCTTTTCACATAAGCTGTTTTTTAGCATGCATTTGGGATGAGTGCATTACCCGTGAGTAGTGAACTCACGAGTGAGTTATGCGGGTAATCCCAAACAAGTGCCAATAAAACTTTTACGACAAATAGCATCATTATGGAATTTGTTTATGCCACACATATGTTACGGGAGGAAAATACTGTGTTAGTAATATATTAGAATGTTTATGGTTTTTTTTTTTTTTTTTTAACTGGTGCAGTTTTTCACGTCCCTCTCCTTCTAAAGCCAGGCCAAGTGAACACCCGCCGTCCTAGAAGGAGGGGAAAATTAAAGCAAAGGCATTTTTGAAATCTCTCTAAAAGTAAAACAAGGGTCAGATTCTAATCTCCTTACTCATACCAACACCACCGTACTCCCTGAATAGCCCCATAGATTTCTTTGGGCCCATTTGTCAAGTGAACTGTTATTTGACATGTGCAGCAATACCCAAAATTGGCTCAATCTAAACTAGCTTTTCCCATTTAAGCCCTCCAAAGCTTGCTGTCTTCAGTGGTTAGAAACACATTTATTTTGGTTTTAATCCCATCAAAAAGGAGAATTCTCATGCTGCTTGGAGTGCTTGTTTCAGCCCATTATTACCAGACGTGGGTGATGTGAAGCAGAATGCCAGCACTTTTTGAAAGGCAAGATAAAGAAAACCCTCCTAAGAGGGCAGCTGGCAGAGAGTTTGCTGCATCGCTTCTACCCTATAGGTTGGTTTGGGGCACCAGAGGCTGAAGGGTTTGGGCCTCCTCCACTTTTGCCAGCTGAAATCTCTGCAGCATTACAGACCCCGCCTGGTACCACCAACAGAGCAGATGTAAAGTCCTGTTGCACAGGGGTAAAACCTTTCTCACCGTCACTTCAGCGTATCAGCTGCTGTGTCCCATGTTCAGAACTCCTTCTCTTGGGAGCAGTTGTTTCACCCTATAGACTTGGATCTTATATCCTTCATAATATAAACACAGTGCATCGTGAGAGATCATTTTTATCTCTCTTCATTTATTTTTTCTTTGATGCTGTGTTAATTTTATTGTCAAGATCATAGATCCTGGGCTGGTAGGCATTAGTCAATGGTAGAACTCAAGCTGACTTTATGGGGAGCAGGATGAGGCCATAAAAGTCCTGGGCTTGTTCTTTTGTCTCCCATAAAATAGCTCTGCCACTCTGCTGATGGCTAATCAAGGATCGCAGCCCGTAGCTCCAACGTAGCCCAGCTATCTCCACATTAACCTCCCCCTTTCATTTCCCTGGTTATGTTGAATAGGAAACAGTTATTGAACTGCATTTATGTTCATAGAAACCGTTTGATTAATTGACTGTGCTCTGAACTCTTGTGACCCGACACTGAAATACAGCTCAGGCAGCAGTGACAGGAGCCCTGCACTGGGATGGGACTATAAAGGAGCACAGGACTCTGTCTGTGGGCAGCCTGCATTCACGCTCATGTTTATCCTTGTGGAACTTGGTAAAAGTAAAGACAGATGTCCAGCTTATCTCATGGAGTAAATATCAGTAATACTATGTACGGATGCTGCTCGCTGCAAGTCGAGCCTACTCCTGCTGTCACTGTGTCTTTATGCGTCCGCAGGGAGAAAACCTGGAAGGCAGGAAAAAAACTTAAGTATTGCCAGAAATCCCTGTAGGCTATCTGAGAAGGAGCGGATGTGTAAAGCATTTCTTTCTGCATAAACATTTAGAAATCAAGCTCTCATAAGTCAGGGATCCACCAAATGTGGTGTAAAGAGCCAGATGAAGCCTGCCTTCTGGCATGCCAGCGCTTGATGATTGATTTGGAATGCAGAAGGGCCCTTTTTATTTTTATTTTAAAATTTGAACCACATCTTAATCCAAATCAGGTGAAAAATAAATTGAAAAATAGCAAGCCTGAGATTGCAGATGTGCCAGCTTCATATTGTTCAGTTTAGCTGAGGTCATAGTCAAACCCATCAAGTTCACATCGTTTAGTGTATGGCCACTGAGGTAATATTCAAACAAAAGAAAAGCAGTCAGAATACTGACACGCTCCTACGTTGCCAGCTGGCCTCGTTCAGCTGTACAAAGCACACTGGCTTTGACTGCACAAGGAACTCTAAATCAGTAAGGAATACGGGTTTGTGAAAGGATATTCTGTTCCAAACAGCCCATTCATGCTCCATCCCTCTGACTGTAGATCAGTCATAAAGAGGAAATGCCTCTCCTAATATTCAGTTGCATATTCCAAGATTTAAAATCTAAGAGCTTTGCTAATGATGATACAGTTAATTTGGACAGAGGAATTTTTCGGTGGAGGACATTTGTATTCTGCTCAGTGGCTTAGAAAAGCTTGAATTTCCTCGAAAGCCTCCAAGTAGCATTACTGGCAGCCGCTCCTGTTTCGTACCGGTGCTGTTACCATGCTGCTTCCCTGCACACAGGTATAGATTTATGTAGATTAATTTGGTACAGTACAGTGAATTGCCACTATGATATATATTTTAGAATTACTTCCTAGCACAGCCTAATGGCTGAAATCAAATAAAACATAAAAGCAGATTTATATAGATTGCTGTATAAATCAGATAAAGCTTTATGTTACCTAGCATTGGTAATGGAAGCTTTTCCTGCAAATAATATAGAAGTTGTTCATGTAATATTTTCATTATTTCAGTGAGAGTAAAGCAACAAAAAAGAAGAAAAGGAATAAACAAGCCTATTGGGCTTAGCCACCATTAAACATCATTAACTATAATTTTGCCTGACAAGCTCTCTCATCTGATGATGGGTGAAATGGTAGAAAAGTAGACCGAACAATTGCATAAACCCAAATGAAATATGCCCTTGTATTCTAAGTGTGCACAGCTCAGTCTGTTAAAATAGAGCAATTTATTATGCTTTAGCAGCTAGAGCTTAATCTGCTTTTAAATAGATCTTTTTTTCTTTTAACTTCTTGCTGAGATTTAACTGGTTTGAGAAGATGCATGATGCAGTGTCACACAATAGCTCTCTCTCCCACGAGTTTGCTTTGAAATAACTTTATTAGAGCACTGACGATGAAAATAACTCACAGGAAATGTGGATAGACCTTTAAACAACAATTAATATACTTGGGAGGGTTTGAAGCAAGCAGATAAAGGCATAATGAAAGAGACAATAGGAGTGCAGAGTGGAGAGAAGGGCAGCTCCTGGGCGCTGGATGGGTGCCTTGGGGCATCCCCTTCCCATCGGCTGCTCTGGGCTGATGGCTCGCAGCGCCTTTGGGCAGCCTATCAGGTTTCATACTGGGCACTTTTAATATCAAACTGTTGTAGTGAACCAGTATGAAGCACTTTGGCCTCCCATGGTCAAAATGAGTCAGGGATGTTTAGCAAAATAGCTTCACATAATGTAGGCAAAACTAACACCCACCTGTACTCAAAGCGCACGGTGCGATTCCTGCAGGCGGGGAATGCATGACCTCTCGCTGGTGGAGTATTCTGCCTGTCGTTATTTGTCTGAGATTAACCTCCAGTTTTCCACTTACTCATTAGATCCCTCAGCCTTTGTTGTTTTTCACATGTAATTCTGTAATCATACCAACTGTGATAAACACTTTCTTGAAACCTTACCTCTTGAAGAAATGCATCTCAGTCCCTGTACACGTGAAAGGAGACAAGCGTCTAACTCAATGTTTGCACCATTGATTGACTCAAGCAGATGCAGGACCTGTGGGTTTACATGAGATCCCACAGCAATGGAAGAGGGATTTTTTTTCCAGAAATGCTGTGCATGTGTGTGCAAGCAGCTGAGAGACCAAACAACACAAATTCTTCTTACTGCTGTGCCCAGTTGTAAGCACGGGCTGCACTAACAGTAGAGCGATGGACCCGCTCACCTCCAGGCCCAACTCAGAGCAGATTTGTGGTGAATAGAACTCATTACATTCTCAGAGCTATTCATTGCCCGGCGTGAAATGAATTGAAGGTCTCAGTCCAAGTCTAAGGGACATGTGTCCAAATCCAGAAACTATAATTTTAATTGGCACTCCTGTTGAGAGAGGCAGCGTGGAGAGCAGGGGTTGAATGGGCATACAGATTGAATGTACTCTCCTTGTTCAGACCTGGGTTAGAAGCCAGCAGAGTAGAGAGTTTGTGTAACTGCTGCGTGATGCAAATATTTTTTGGGTTGAGAAAGGACTGCAAACTTCAGAAGCACTTGTGGAGTCTGAAGTCTCCCAGAAAGCTCTAACTTCTGTTCATTTAGAGAAAAAATTGCTGGCCATGTCTGAAACTTGGAGGTGTCTTAAATAAAAAAGTGGGGTAAAAAAATGTTCTAATGAAAAGTTACAGAATACCAGGAAAATTCATTAAGAGACTGTATGTACTGCGCCTTCATATGAATGAATGCGTGTTTAAACAGAACCAGATCTGCTGTTTTTACAAATGTATTTTCCTAGAAGAAATTTGCTGTTTCCTAATAGAAAGGAAAAAGAATAACCTCCCCTCCCGCACCAAAAAAAAAGAAAAAACAGAGAAAGAAAGAAAATGTCCCCAACTGACTGCCTGAAGCAGCTCTGTGACCATGAGTACGCATTGTGTTCAGAGAGCATATATTGCTAAAACTCCTTGATGGAATGAGTTTTAATTTGGTTTCCAGAAAGCTTTAGGGGATATGGCTCTCTACAAATTAGACCACAGGAGCTATAAAATGAAGGATGTCCTCCCTAATTAGAAACAGTGGAGAGGCCTGGTGTTCTTCCTAGTTACAGCCTCATGGGTGCCCTCTCACATCTACACTGGGCAGTAGATGCTTCTCTGCTGTTTTCTAGCTTTTTCCTGGGATTTATCTGTTGTCCAATGTTCTGTCTCCAGTTCTGAGCACACCTCTCTTCGTTGTTGTGGTAAGCCCTCAACCGAAGCTTTGAATGGCAGCTGCGAAACAAAAATCTGTATGTTCCTTGGTGATCAGCCACCACTGGCAGAGTAGCTTGTTTATTTTAAATATTAGAAAATGGTTTTCAAACTCAGGTGAATGTGACAGCCAGTTTAGCAGGGCTCCTTTTGCAGTGTGCAGCTGTACTAACTGTTTCCTCATTCCTCTTCTTCTGAAGTTAATGAGAGCTCTAAGGAGAGGAATATAGATGGACTGAAATAAATTATGCTTTATGGTAATCAAATTCCATTTTCCAGACAGATTTTTTAACAAGAAAGTGTTCATCAAACTGGGATCCAGGATTCTGGACAAGAAAATGATACAGTTATTTAACTATGGCCAAAAAAAAAAAAAAAAGAAAATGGTGCCTGCAAATCTAATAGTGGGATGTCTACAACTTGTCATGTGTGCCGAATTATAAAACCAAATTTAAGCATAAATGCACAGCAGCAAAGATTCAGCTGCAGCTATATTTCCAAACTGCCTGTGTCTTGAGAACTGAGCATGGGGATGAGCTGGGAACTATTCTGAACGTAGGCAGCTGTAATTTGATGGTTTTAATTGTCAGTAAGAGAACATATCCAGGCTCTTAATTCATCCACATCTTTTCATGTAGACTTATGTGGAGCAGGACCAAAGATTGGTCCATCGAAAGCTTTAGTTTACTTGTGACATGTTGTTTCCACCCGGCATTGTTGTAAGTCAGTTTGAGAATAATTGCTAGGTGAATGAAACAAAAAAAAAGTCAAACATGGCTCTGGAATGTAAGTAAAAATGGAAATTTGTAATCAGTCAAAATATTTGTTTTGCTGCCCAGCACAAAGTATTACTGACAGGAAGGGGCTGCACTGTTGAGCATGCTTGCTGCTGAGATTTTACCAGAATATTTAACTGAATATGCCTTGTGACCGTCTTATTTTCGTGTAGTATTTCATCCTCTGGCTTTGTGGGGGAACTTTACGCCAGGAGAACTCACTGGAGACTGAGTGACAGATCAGGCTGTTGTCCCACATTCCCTTTCTACTAAATCACGGTTTTCTTTAGATGGAAGGTGGCTATTGTGAAGCTGTCAAACTGAGGAAAGTTAAATGGGCTGAAGTGAAGGCTCCTGTTAACAATAGCAGCTATCTCTGTCAAATGAAAGCTCAGCAGACAGTTACAAGGCAATTCGGCACTGATGGGTGGTCGATTAAAAACGACAAAAGGCAAGATGAATGAAAGGGGAAAATCCCTATTACTTTGTGGTAGGAGCAAGGGGAGAACCAAAAACAAAATAAAAAGCCCACCTCCGCCAACCCTGTAGCAATTGGAGCAGACTTGTAGTTAGCATGACCTTCATAATCTCAGCTATGGCACAATAAAACTGACAAGATTATTTTCTCTTCAAGCAGTGCTGGAGTATTTTCACTAGCAAAAATCTGGAAAAGTAAAATAAATGCAGAGTTCAAGGCAATTGAAGAATTCTTGAATCTGATAACAGCTGGAACGCAGTGCCACCAGGAAAAACGGCTAGGCTTTGTGCTAAAAAAATTATGACTTGATCGTTTTTTTACAGTGTCATATCTGAGATTTTGAAGGCTATGCTATAGACAACTGGAAGAGGATTAGAGAGAAATTATCTTTGAGCTCAAGGGATCACCCATTTAAATTGGATTTGAGATATAACTTTTGCATTACTTTAGGAGATGAAAGGTAGTGTTGCATCCTGGTAGTTACCGAACTGCCTAACCATATGTATCAGATGGATTAGTCTGTAGATTAACAGCTCTTCCACGGAGTGCAAGGTGTATCTTGCCATCTTCTCTTTGTGGGACTCATCCTATTTCCACAGAGCTAAGATCAAAACTCGGCTAAGTGAGGGGGAGCTTACCGCCTGCATGTCAGGCATAAGCTGACAGCTTGTTCCTCAGACGTTAATTGTCAATAAGACTTAGAATTTCAGCACCAGGGATGTAAAGTAAGATGAGAAAATAAAGAATTAATAGTATAGAAAAAAAGAGGTAATTTATCCTGATGGGAGGTTAAGTTTTGAAATCCTGGTGAGATCCAGGAGGAGGCAAGCACCTACACCCACCTAGAACCTATGAAATTCCCATTGCTTTTCTTACAATGTGAATGCAAGGAAGCATTCCATGAAATTCGAAAAGCCAAGGCAAACAAAGGTGTTCTTACACAGCACACAGTTAGGACTCAGGTTGCTGCCAACT
The DNA here is from genome assembly GCA_013396635.1 of Penelope pileata. Classification (NCBI taxonomy): domain Eukaryota; kingdom Metazoa; phylum Chordata; class Aves; order Galliformes; family Cracidae; genus Penelope; species Penelope pileata. The sequence goes on along the minus strand of WBMW01004086.1, from coordinate 591,093 downwards.
GCAGAGCCAGGGTCCAAAGAGATTCTGAGAAGAGATGGTAATAAAGAATTTGGGAGATGTATGCTCCATGAACGTAAAGAATCAACGTCTCTTTCCAGTTATTTTAGGAAAAATAATTCAGTGACAGCAAATTGTTGCATTGAGCAATCTCCTGTGACGAGACGTGGACCTAGGTGTGCTCTGTAGTCTGACGATTTTGACGTATGGTGTTAGTATTTGTCTCTGTAAGGTCATGGCAACTTTGGACTTTATCAATGAAATTAAGTTTAGACTGCATCACCTCTAGGTTTTGCCCTAGAAGAAAATATTTAGTATCTGTTTATCAATTTTACATAGTAAAATTCTTGCTTATTTGGCTAATAATAACATTAAGATACTCTATTCACGGACAGAGAAACCAGGTGCCGGGCCTAGTATGAATGTACAGAAAGAGAGGGCAAAGAAAATCAGTATTCTGGATTTTTCTTCTCTATAATGCTTTTATCACTGAGGATTGTGTTATGATTTTCAAGGGTTTTTACTGTGATATTGTGCATTTCGTCTGATAACTAAATTAATCTGGGAGTGTGAAAACAATATTAACCTACCCTCAGAGAATCAACCGAAATGTGTTTTTTAAAGGCTTTGCAATAAAGTGGTGGCTTCGGGAGAGAGTTGTTAAAGCTCCTTGCTAGGAGGTCATCTTTCTTCTGATCTTGGCAATGGCAATGTGTCATGTTCTCGCTAGGATCAATGGTAGTAACTTTCTGGGTGTGCTCTGAGTAATTGGGAATAAACAATGGCTATGGGTATCTTTACGGTATCCTTTTAAACAAATAACCGAATGTTCTGTCCCTGGTTCCTCCCAGCTTCATTTTTCTAACATTGGAAAAGGCCCTTCAAGCACAGCTGAGTGGATAGTTCGGAAGTAACCTGGGTTTCCTGGGGAATGTAAAGAACAGTGTTTGTGTGGGAGGTGTGTGTGAACACGGGGAAATGCTTGGTTTTCCAGAGCGATGCAATTTGCAGTGGTACTGAAAAGATCCCCACCCCTGTCCATCTCAGACCAAAGCGTAGTGTAACCGTGTGCTATAATTTATAGGGTAAACAAACTTTCAGTGAGAGCTATCCCCAAGCTTTCGGTAAGGGGGCTGCTCCAAAAGTAATGCCTCCTATGTTATGATGTTGGCCCACAACATCAGAGGTGGATGTTGGTGGGACGGCACCAGAGGATGAACATTCCCACCAATATTCCATTACAGTGGCTGTGAGCACAGGGAGGGGTGGGGGTGCCTTCCAGCAGTGGTGACAGCAGCAGTGGGGCACCTCCAATGGGGCAGGTTGCTACGAGCACGACATGCAGCTCTTGTTCATTGCTGGTGCAAATGCAGAGCTCGTGGTGGTGGCTGTGTTAAGAAAGAGTATTTTGTAGCTGAGAATTTGCTCTATCAAACAATGTTATTGTGCTCTTTGTAGCTCTTGTAGTTTACATGGAATTAAATAGGAGGCAGTACTTTCAGAGCGACCTAAGTGTATCAGGAAACTTGTTTAGCATGCACAGAAGGCACTGTTAAATTATTTCAGTGCCATAATTCAAAATACTGGGAAAAATTCTCCTGTATTACAGCCAGTGCAAGATTGGGGCTGCAGCCAAGTACATCAACATAAATGTTCAACTGTCTGGGGAAATACAAGTCTTACACTGTTACTTAGGGGAAAATGTGCACAGACATGGTGGAGCCCCTTATGAAACAATCCTCATTTTGTTAAAACAATAGGATCAAATTTTCAATCAGATTATCAAGCATATTGCATTTTTCAAGCTTGCCAAGCAAAGAGAAAGTATCAGCAAGACTGATATATTTTTACAGAATTAATGATGTATGAAACCTGGAAGTGGAAACATACATTTTCATTTTATCCTCTAATTTTTCTTTTTACTCTGTAAGTGAAAGGAAATGCTTGAAAGTATTTGCAGCTATTCATATCTGTTTATCTTAGAGTGATTATCAGAGCAAACAGTGTCAGGCATTGTGTTTGGATCCCAGCCTGAAAAATAGGACTTGCAGGAGCAAGGATTACGTGCATGAGTCAGTGTTTTCAGGGCTGTGCCTGGTACTTGATTTCTGTCATCCATATTCAGTGCCTTATAAATCATCCAGATTCAGAAATAATTTACGTATTTTTTTCATTTTCCCGCCATTTATATTACTTTTAGTACATGCTAGGTTTAATCCATTTTTACATTTTCAGATTGATTCACAGGATGTTCATTTAAGGATGGAAGTGAGCTCTCTTACTGAAGATTCATTTTTCTTTGCAAAGTTTGTACTGGATCTATGGGATCGGTGTTGTGGGTTCTGGGTGTGGGATTTTGCAGCTACAGTAGAATCATCTTTCAAAACTGATCAGAAATTTAGTGCAGTGACAATGAAACTCTTCTTCCTCAAGATCGTCTTATGCATACTTTCTATGGGGATTTCTTTGCTGATTGACCAGCCCTGAGCAGCCTTGTGTACCAGGCAGGGTCTAGCAGTATGTTTGTGAGGTGTAACGCCTTTGCAGCATTGAAAACCTCAGTGATTTCTCTCCTGCACCCCCAATAAGCCCCAGCACTTGCTCATCTTCTCCATGCCCGACCCCTGCTCTTTACTGACTGTGCAGCACCAGTAAGCCAGTACACAGGACTTCCATTCATTCTCGGAATCCTGCTTTGGTAATATGGGCACCCCTGAAAATCTCTCTTTCAGCCAAATGTCAAGCTTAAGGCGTTCTCGAAAAATCTGCCATGTGACAAATTTCACTTTTCTCCATGCAAACACTGTTTTCAAAACTAAAGCTCCCATTCTCTGTAGCTTAACACATCGCTGAAATCCATGGCCAGGCTGCATTGCTTTGCCTTTTCAGTATCTGCCTCTGGAAGACCTCCCTTAACAGGTCCTTGTTAAACACTTTGAGGCTTCCTTTTGAACAAGCAAAGAAATACTTTTCAGTTTTATGAAATTACGGTTCATCTGCAATGAAACGAAGTAATCAAACCCCTTTAGTGGGTTACAGGGCACTCACCTCCAACAATTCATTTGTGAGGGCAAATTGACCCCAGGAATTCAAAAACCTCTCCACCTGAGATCAGTGTCAGACTTTGTTGCCATTCTTCCACTCATCTGATTAGTTAGGGCCCACTCACACTATTTAAAACAAGAGCACATTGTTCACACTGCAGCTTTGTAAAGGCCAGTGTTGTGAAAGCAGCTGGCAGGCTTTGCCCTCAGCTCGCTCCTTGCCAGGTACTCCATCCTTTCTGTGGAGGGATGAGAAGAAGAGCTGTACCTGAGCTTTTGAGGGTTGCTTGAGTTCCTTGTAGGAGTTTTCAAGCTCCCTCACGTTAGCAAACACTGTAATTTGAGTAAACTCTTTTCAACGATCAGTTAAAAAGCAGTGTTTCTAATGGAGGAAAATCTACTTTGTATTAGGAGGAAGAGACCACGTATCTTCTCCTTTGCTATCTCTTCAGTTCTTCCTCCAAAGCAAGGCTGGCATACATGTATTTCCTACAAAAGCACCATGAGATTTTTTTTTAGCTTATCTTTGGCATGTTCTTCCCCAAAATCTTTCACCTCTGCCTTCTCTCTTTTCCACTTTCCCACCACTGTTTTTTAATGGATTTTCTTTTTTTGTTCACATTTATTTCTTTTTGCCCCTACCTACTTAACCAGGGCATGAAACTAATGTCATCCGTGTTTGAGCTGGAAAATTCCGATGGGCCTAGTCCTTGACACATCCTATATGTGCTTAAGCTATGAAAACTGAGCAAAAAGTTCCCATGTTGTGTCGGAGTGCTGTGAACCCACAGCAGGTGATGTCTGCCCTGACACACAGCAGTGCCCTTTGGCAGAGCTGTGTTTGGTTTCAGGGCATAAACATATATTGGCTGTGAGCGCTGTTCTAAGGGCTTGTTGAGGAGGCTGTGGAGGGAAGTAGCTCTCATGTTAATCGCAGTCAAGAGGTTGTTGGGCCTTGTTGTGGCTGAGTTTGAAGTAGGGAAGTGGATTCTGAACTGGGGAGAAAATAGAAAATGTCCTCTGCACTCTTTCTTTCCTTGGCACCCTGTACGCAGCAGTAGGGCCCAGGCAGATGCTTTGGCCTGCTCCCTCAGAGTTCTCTCTGTGTCCCTTTTGGATTTCAGATCTGCTCTTGTATCTGAAAGGTGGGTGAGGTGGACTGATCCTGTGGAGGAAGACCGCAAAGCTACCCCCACCCTCCTGAGGTCCTGCTGCGGGGCCGTGCCGTGGCAGTGAGCAGGAGGCCGAAGTGCCCTCGTGCATGCTGAGCTGTGTGGTGCAGGTGCTGGACACCCACTGACCTCAGGGGTCGCTGCAAACGGGCCATGGGACAGGAGGTGCTGCCCAGCACCACGCAGCCGGAGTGGAAGGGCTGCAGGTGCTGCTGGTGCTCAAAGGCTGGAACAGGCTGGAGCCACCGGGCAGCCTTGCCCACAGCAGGCACTGGGTGAGCTCCTCCTCCTCATCTCCCACAGTACCAGCACCCAGCTGGGGAGGGACGGAGCTCCCCTCCGGCTGGGCAGCCCCTGAACACGCCTCCAGGGCTCCGTGTTGCACTTACCTCCAGCGCTGAAGCACAGTCTCTCTCCGTGACACTGAATTTTGCAGACAGCATTTTGGAATTAGAAGCAAATACTTCAAATGGCAGAAATGATTTTATGTGTTTAAGAAGAGTTTGAAGCTGCAAAACATACATCAGTATGAAGGTTTTAATGAACACAAAACCTGCTTCCACTTCAGACCAGCTTACTTAAGCTTAAGATTTCCAGGCACAACTCATTTCCAGTCCGCAGAGACAAAGACTGTGCTCTTCAGTTGCGAGATGAGTCGATGTAAGGGGAAACAGTGCGTGGAGGAGGGTTTGTGAACACCATGGTGGTACTGACAGCTCATCAAACAGCTCCTTGAAGGCCTCGCTTTGCTATCAGATTAAAAGTGGAATAAAATAAACTACAAAAATACAATCAATGAATGAAATTAATGTCCTTCCGTGTGCTCTGTAGAGCACTGGGGAGATGAACCAGACTAATGTTATTTTTTCCCTGTTTAACGACTCTTTTTAATATGCTTTCTGGTATGATTTTCTAAAGTCACCTTTGCAAGTTGCCACAGAATTATCAGTCAGTGTTTAACTATGTGCTAAGTTCTCAAAGTCTTTCCATGTAAATATGCCAACTGAAGGCTTGTTTAATGGAGAAAATAATGATGCTCTGGCTGGGGGAACATTTAAACCAAAAAAGGTTGTGGTAAGCAGATGTTTTTTCATGTGAAATGCATTGGAAGTGTGTATTTATCACAGAATTGGCTCACAGACAATACGTTGTTCTTGGTAAGCAACAGAACCCAAATTTATATCAGTTGTTGCACTTCATCAGAAAGAAAATAGTAGAAGTTCAGAGCACAGTAACTGAATTTGGCGCACTTGAGAAGGTGGATGTCCTTTTTTTAAAAACAAAACAAAACAAAAACTTGAAGAGTACAGGTTTTTCACTGGAGTTTTTAGCAACTGTGACTAGTCTTCCCTGCATCGTTCCTGGACGTATACTTTGCTTTGTTTGTCTCTCCTTCCTCTTTCCTGTTTTTCCTTTTTGCTTCAATGATGCATCCTTTTGAGGCCTTGCTAAGCAGGGGCATGTGGTGCTGAGGACACATGGCACAGCGAGGGAGCAATGGAATAAAGATTGCACCCTTATGGGCAGAAGGCACAAAGATAAAAATATCAGCTCACCATCCTAAAACAAAAAGATATTGCTTTTCTAGACTTTTGAAATTACTTGTAATGCTATTAAGCTGTTCTGGCCCAGTCCTGCTCCCATTTTATTGGAGGTTCTCTTTGGGAGCAGGATTGGACCTCGGTAAGGATGTGAGTCATAAAATTATTGGATATGCTACACCATTATTCATGCTAAACATACAGATTTCCATCTATGCTTTTAACAAACAGATAAAATTTGGTGGAATGTTCCTCTCTTTTCACAGCGTTCTTGTCTCAGCTTTAGTGAAAAACAAAATGCCTGTCAACAGAGAGTAGTCGTAATGCACTTAGTAGCAACTTAATATTTTAGTTTCCTTGAAGAGCTTTTTATACACAGAGATTAATGGATGGCTAGATAAAGAAATTCTTCTACTGAAAGAATTCATTTTGCTTAATCCTTTTGAAATTAGGAGATGATACGGTGAGGTGAGTAATGAAGTGCACTCTCTGATTGTGAGGCACCTGGTAGATAACCACGGGGGTTACTTTTCTCTCACCAGCTGTAATTACACTAATTACTGATATGGTGCCAGAAACACTAAGGCAGAGTGAGTGTGACAACACAAAATGGAGTGTTTCTTAGCCAGGCATCTTTCTCCATCAGCTGGACCAGAGGGAGGCTGACCATGTTACGAGGCTAATGTGTGCCTTCTCCTTCGGGAGGGATGGGACCAGGTGCCTATATTGCTCGTTGGCTTTTTGGCAGTGAAGACATAAAATACGACTTCAGTTCCTTCTAAAGGGAGGCAACTCCAGGTCAGAGGCTGAAGATCTGATCTGTTCTTCAAGCAAATTAATTCTAATCAGGCCATTGAAGCTACTCAAGTGAGTAGAGGTTGCTCCTGTGAGTAAGAGCTCACCAGACTGAGCCTGTCATTGACCAGAATGTAACAAAGAAAAACACTGGATGAGGAGAAGGAAAAATTTTTAAACTATATTTAAGTATGTATACAGTTGCTGGACAAGTGGCCCTGAATATTAAGGTAAATGGTGCTTGTAAATTCCATTTAGTCTTCTGAGATTTTCTTTTACTGTAGCTCTTACACTATCTCAGAGGAAGTAGTTTAAAGATGACTTGCACATTTCAGGAAAAGAATGAATATCAGGTTTCAAGATTTATAGATGGGATGTTTTAAAACAAAAGATCTTCTTTTTTCCTTTGGTATTACCCTACAATTTATTTTCATTTCCCCAGGTTCTCTGTCCAGTGTATTATAAACTCAGGGGAAATCTATTGTTAGACGTTTTCATACACATAGGCTCCCTTTCTCCCCCTTGATAAATGAAAAAATTGTGCTCCAGTGTGTGCAATACATTCTTGAAATACATCTGAATTCCATTATACAATTTGTCATTTGCATGATACCTTCTGAGTTACCACTCTCAGAGTAGTCTTATATACTACAGAGAAATGCACTAGGAAAATGAAAAACAAGTTCAGTATACGCCCACGGGGTAAAGCAGCGTAGATTGCGTTGAACTAATGGCCTTATTTCTGTTAAAGTTCCGGGGCAGAAAGCTGCATTTCAGCACTGGTCACTGTTTGCATGGACAGATGTTCCCTCCACACAGGTGTTACAGCTTTGTTGCTTGGGTTGGTAAAGCAATGCTATATTTCCCACCAGTTCTGGATTTAAGTCTTATATATCAGGAGTGAAATTTGCTATAACAGACTCAGTTTTCCTTTTAATATTGAACAGAATAACTAGTTGTTACATGCATCTCTAATCTGAGTTCATAATTATCTGAAGGTAATTATGGACACCTTCATAAAGTGTCCATTCGTATCAGTGGAAGGTTGAAGCAAGAGGGAACTTCTTTGCTTGCAAAGCCCCCAGTGCCATTGGAATGCCTTCTGTTGCTGCCACTGCCTCTCCTGATCAGTGCTTTGCTGTGTCTTGTGTGTCACTAGGCTTAATTTCATCCTTACCTTTTCTCTTTGGCCTTTAATGAATGCAGCCTACCACCCTAATGGGACAGAAGCATGGTTTACCCATTCAGGTTGCAAGGAATTTAACAACAATTTACAAAAAAAGGGAAAAGGAAAAAGGGAAGGAGCAAGAATCTTATAATACAATTATTTAATAATTGTAGTACAATGGAAATACAATTGTATTCCCATTCTACCACAGACAAGCCCAGGAAAAAGGGAATGACGTGTTTCTGTCTGTCACCATTGACTGTCCTCCTTCTTGCAGAAACAACACTCGTGTTTGTTGTGATATGACCCAGATGTGATATGTATTTTGTACAAATGTGGTTTGACTTGATCAAGTTAATTTTCTGGGCAACTCAGGATTAGGTAATTGCATAGTATTCACAGTATTCCCTTTGCTGTCTGCTTGCAACCCCCCATTCCCTTCCTTTCCATTCCCACAAGGCTTCTTTACATGTGAATGGAGCTCCAGTGCAGTGGTGAACTGATCTGAGCGGAAATGAGAAGTGCAGAACCTAGATTCTATTTAGGAAGCATTTTAAGCACCTCCTCCTTGATGAAGCTGTCACGTGAAACCTATAGCATCATGTTATATACAGGGTGCTCCCAGCACAGCCCTGCACAACCAGAGCAGGAAGAAATACAAAGTGGTCTTGGAAGTTTGCTGGCAATTCAGACTTTATTCGTTTGTATGAAGTGTTTAGATAAATTATACATGAAACCAAATACAGAATGCTGAGCTGAGAAAATACTCCTCTAAGAAGTTACCTGAAATTAAGGTGCACTGTGAGAGTACTTTTCCAGGGAGGAGATTATCTCACATCTCCTAATCAAACCCTGCCTTGCTTACTTGCAGGATCCCAAAGCAACAACTCTGGTGTGCACCAGACACAGTCGCAGGGTGTGTGCAGNGCTCTGTTCAGCGCTGCCGGGTGTTATCAGCCATGTTTTCTTTCTAGAACCAAAACACAGCTTTGTAGCAGACACTAAGAGAGAAAGTTTCACTTACAAACTAAGACACACCCCAGTAAGGAATTGCCCAGCCCCCAGAGCTGGTTTTGGGGTTCTGCTGCCTTAGTTCCTCGCCGTACTGTTGGCTGGGAAAGCCCATGTCAGTGGTTCAAATGTCTCGTCACGTCCTGTGTCATCTCTTGGCCTCTCACTATTCACGGCTTCTTTGAGCAGTTCAAAAAGGTGCCTGGGCTTATATTTTAGCTGAGCTAAAAAAGCTCATGAAAACTGTTTTAGCTATGAAAACTGTTTGGTGTGGCTGGGTGGACTGTGTGACTCATTAATGTTGAACATGGAGGAAAAAAATGTGTGAAACAGAGTCTTCCCACTGAGAAACAAGCCATGGTGATAGGCACATAATCTTTTAATATTGTCTGTTGATAGACACAGAAAGGCTTTTGATTAACAAAAAAATGATATTTGGGGAAAGTACGTGTACAGTCAAAGAGAGAAGATAAAAATTCAGGTTGCTGTGCCAAAATCATTATAAACAGATCTGAAAAAAAGCTCATTTTGATTTTGGACTATCTCCTCATGCTCTGATGTCCAGTGCAAGTTGAAGGCTCCTAAAAATAGTATTTTGTTGTTACAGTCTCTAGTGAGACTTTTACAGAAGGCATCCTAATAAAGCCCTTATCCAGACGTTTGTCTAGTTAAATCTGTAACAATCTGCTCTGGGAGCCAATTCATCCCTGGAGGAAGGGGGTATTACCATCAGCCCGTGAGATTGCCCCTGCTTACACCACGGGTACATGTCTTGCTTTGTCGCAGCGTTTCTGCTTTGCAGTAATTTCACGTTCCAAATTATGAACTTCTGAAAATTGTAGATTATAATAAATATGCTGACGTGACTTCAGCTGTTAGAGCAAATGGCATTGCTCTAATAATGAAATCAAAAATTCTACTTAATCCTGCTCTTTCCCTAAAGTGGTGTTTTGCATTAGCTGTGGATGAAAAGACAAACAAGTACATGTATATTCAATAATAATGTCAGCTGGGTCAGAGAAGAGTAGGAAATAAATGAATCCGTAACACCTCTGGAGATAGCTTTTTGATACAGATGGTTTTCTCTTTGATTTGCCCTCATTGATGGTATTCGTTGTAACTTCAATATATCCACCAAATTGGCCCTTATTAAGGGCTGCCCTGATCTTAATAACAAATACACACTGTAATCTGCAGTCTGGGTGTCTTCTGAGGTCAACAGGTGCACAGAGCAGAATGGATGGTGTGTGTGTTTACAGGGATCTCTCAGCCATGAGCGCCTAATTCCATGTTCAAACCATCCAGATAATGTTTGAGAGAGCTGCTGGTACAGAGCTCTCCTGTCTCAGTGCTTTGAAGCCAAAGTGGATTACCTCTATGGATGGAGCAGTGAAATAATCGCCTTGGATTAAGGTTGCTGGCAATCTTAAAAAGACCTTATTGGGCTTGGAGTGTGATCAGATGCTGTTTGCTTATAAATGAGAGCTAATAGAATTATTAAACAGTACAAGTGATGATGACCCGTGTCTTCAGAGTATTTAGCACAGTTTAAAATCGTGGAAGACCATCCAGCTCTCTGTTTCTGTACAATATTGCATCTTCTGTTTGAACTTTCCAGCATCCCGCTTTCATTTGAACATGCTATGTATTTTTAATTTATCCCCTCACATCTCTCCCTACCATAATATATTTATTGTTGATACCCTTCTCGGTTTCTCTTTAATTATTCCATCTGCCAGAAGAGTGTGATGCATTTTAGGAGCTGTGTGGTTTGGTTGTTTAACCTTTGAGTTTTGTAACTGAATGAGATGACATATTCTTCATTTAGCGGAACTGGCTAAGAAGAATTATATACTCCAAGTGATAAGCTTGGAACTGCTAAAGAAATACTGAAAACCGATTTTTTTCCTCTCTCTAGCAGCCTAAACATCCATTAGTCTCTTGAAGGGAACTCATAAATCCTGCAAATTTAGTTTACGTGAAACCAACTCTAACAGTTGTCCTTCCTACTAATCATGTTTTATATCCATTTTATATTTTTCAATATTCAATAAACATGTCTTGTGCTTACTGTACTTGTTAGAAAGTGTCTGCAGTGTAGGCTGCATAAGGACAGTTATTAATCAGCCATTTCAGATGACTGTTTGGCTAGTTTTGTAAGTGTACTCATTTATCTTTTTTATGTTTTTTTTCCTTTCCTTTGTTCTTTCCATTTATCTAATGTGGAATTTCCTTTGTCCTTTTTGGCTTATTTCTACCAGAATATCTCAAAAAAGGAATTTAACATGTAACAAATGAAAAAAAAATATGATAGTTGGAAAGACAAAAAACAAAACCCTCTGGGCTTTATTCACGAAAATACCCTTTGCATTATGTCCTCTTAGATCTGCATTAAAAAAATAATAATAGAGCACATTATGGAGCAGCGCTGCTCTAAAGCAGCAGATAATTTACACATTAAAGTGAGATGTAGGCTTGGAGTTAGGAGTGTAGGGCTGAATAGGCGTTAAGAGTCAGAACGATGCAGTCCTGTGTGGAGGTGGTCTCTGTTTCTGGGGGCATGGTCCTGCTGGTGCGTGGCGGGGCTGGCGGGGAGCGGTGTGGGCTGGGGGCAGCTCCCAGCGCTGTACTGCAGGGACGACGTGGGGAAACGAATGAATGTGTCTGCTAGATAAACAACATAAAAAGTTCTTGTTCATCACCAAAATCCAGGCCTCGAAAGATTAATATTTCCTGAAGAGTTCTTACTTTTAGAGGATTCTTTATCCATGCTGCAGTCTTGCTTTTACGGGTTCCCGTATTACAGGGAGGCATCTGCCATTTATCAGGAGGTTAATGACTAGTAGTTATGTGTCCAGATACTTTGTAACCACTGAGCTGCCCGACAACAGAGGTCACTGAAAGACAGATGACTTACAAACCCCTGTAAAGATCTCCTTGCACTTTCTCTTTTTAAGAGCACCAGCAGGGCTGCGAACCTACTGATATTTTCCCATTGGGATTATTGTCCCCTCTTTAAAATTCCTTATACCATGAGGCTTCCAAGATTTACTGGTAGTCTTCAAACAACAACAAAAAAAACTTCCTAACAGAACGTCCGTTGATTGCTACAGTTATTTAAAGGCTAACAGTAAAAAATCATAGACTTCAGTCTCCATCAAAGCAGAAGGGAAGCAGTAATTGCAATTTGCCAGCCTCCCGCAGTGGGCAGGGGAGATCAGAGCCGGGGAGGAAGCTGGGCAGCTGCAGCGGCTGTCACAGCAGATGTGGGTGGCATGTGCTGATTTGGTCATATGTCATCCTGTGAGAAAAGAGTTTGTCGAGGTGAAAAGATGGGTGTGAGGCAGAAGTGTGCCCAAAGGAAAATCAGCTCTGAGGAGTACCTCCAGATAAAAGTGTGAATGTGTGGGGGTGCCTAGTGGCTGTTGGTCATGTCTGTCTAGGCAAGCAGGCCTTGAAAGAAGAGACCTTTTCTGCAAAGATGTAACAGCAAATAATATGGCTTCTTACTCCACATGTTTTAAGATACACAAATCTTGCATTAAAAAAAAAAAATGTTATGTGAGAGTCAATATAGTGGAATGCATTATTCAGCTCTTCTGTCAGGGGAAAGGAAGGAGACCTTGGGACAGCCAAAGGTGTTTCACTCCCCTTTAACCAAGGGCAGGGAGCAGAAACATGAGATTTTCCTACAGCGAAAAAAAAGAAAGATGTTAACAACTGTGAGGTCCCATCAAACCTTAGAAAAACTCCTACTCTTTCTATTCTCCATTCTGCGTTCTCAGTTAGGCAAGGTGGGATTGGTACAGGCCCAAAAAGGTTAGTGGTACCCTGGATCGAGAATGAAATATGGTGGGCTTTTTGCTTCCTTTTAACAGTCTGAGAGCTCAGTTTCCCTTTCCCCTTCTGATGCAGAAATACACATAGGCTTGTATGGACCAATCACTATGAGGGAATGTGCAAATAAAAGAGGGCATGAAGGAGGAGCTGCCTGCCAAGCTTCGTAAGGGATGAATTTGAAAGTCTTCCCTAGCATCTCGCAGAGTTAGTAACATGCATATGCAGAGTATTCCTCAGTTTACTTAGCACAGGTCTGATTCTGCTGTTGTTGAATGGAAAAGGCAGTTCAGCCCATTTTATAGAATTCTGATTGATTAAATGTAATTCTGTTTTGTCTCTTGTTTTTTACTTTTTCAGAATGCTTGAGGATGATCTGAAGCTCAGCAGTGATGAAGATGACAATGAACAGGTAAAATATATCTGAGTGCACAGACATATAATCTGACAGAGTTTTTTTGTCAGTTCCATGTGTCTGCGTGCTGCTTTGCTATGTGTGCATCAAAAGCATTTTGGGGTGCTGCAGAATCCATTATTTCAGATTTTACCTGCATGTGGAACCATTCCTAACTCATTTCTAAGTCTGCCTGGTTGGGAGGAAACTTCTTAGATAAGAATACATTTTGGCCATTTTGCTGAATTAACTGTGAAGTGGATTAAACTAAACCAAAACATGACTTGCTGGCCTTGGAATAGGAAAACACACATGTCATCATCTGGGAATAGCTGATGTGCTCTGAGCTCCTACCTTCCGTTGTACCAAAGTAACTGTGGAGCAACCCCCACTTGGTTCACACTCAATTTCTGAAATTGATGACCTGTCTGGAAGTGGGTGTAAAATGACCACATCAGACCACTATGATGACTGTAGAGTTTTTGCACATTGCAATTCATCTGTAGGATTGCACCCATGAAGGCTGAGTCTTCAAGTTTTGTTCCAGTCAGTGAGTAAAGAACATACATGTCAGCAGACTTACTCCAGATTTACACAATTTACACTGACTGGAATAGGTGTCATCTCTGGTGTCAGCCCCATGCCGGAAGGCCACGTTATGCCTACATCACCCAGCGCAGCAGTGTCAGCTCTCAAAACATCACTGCTGTTGTACAGTCCGTGCATGTCTCCTACCCAAAGGCAGAGTCATGCTGGGAATCAGTGTTACATTGCTCCCAGTTCAGAGGCTGCAGCCTGGGTGTGGAGATGTGCCCAAGCTGTAGGAAGCCTCAGACTGCACCAAAACTCCACAGGAAACACAAAACTCCAGCAATGTGATTTGCAGCATTAGCTGCAGACAAGGGAGCACAATCAGGAGCATTCATGTAGTTTCTCAAGATTTTATAGTACCTCAAAAATGCTTTTTTCCTTTAGGTAGTGTGAGTTTCATGTCACTCGAAGTGATTAGAATTGATTCATATCTCCTAAGATCTCCCAAATATCTTCTGAAGAGGCAGATTGTGGTTGCTACATTTAGAGATTCAAAATGTAAATGGATCCAGTCACGTAAAAAGTAAATGAACTGTCTGGGCAGTAAGCATGCTGATTGTATTTCTTCAGTGTCCTGCACTTCAAGGGAATCCTTCACCTTCTCCATGCCCCCCCATAAATGTGTGGATGCATCACTTCTATGTGCAATAGGCAAGGTATATACATTGTAGGAAACAATCCCACAGCTTTTGTTGAGTTTCCCGAAAACATGACCTCGTGTCTGTCCTTTAGATTCTTGTCACACGCTGCATCCCAGAGTAAGACCTTGCAAAGCTGAGCTCTGCTGCGTCCCTCAGGCACTACACTGGCAGTGCCCGCACGCTGAAGCAGCTTCTGCCATGTCTCTTTAAAGGAAAGAGAGGGGGCTGGATGTGGAAAGGAAAGTTGATCTGGCACATAGACATCAACAAACTGCAGTGGTTTTTGTCTGCAAAATATTATTTACAAAAGATATATAAAATATTCATTCATAAGGGACAGATCAAGGTGCTTACAATATGCGAATTATATGACGTTGAATTGTCAACTGCGGAGTTATAAGAATATGTTTGTAGAATATGTTTGTATTAACATAGAGATTTTGCACGCAAATGGCTATTGCAGTTCACCTGTACACATGTGTGCATCCTGACAGGGAGAGAAAAGATTAAAATTCTCAGCTCAAAACCATTTTAACAGTTTATGCACCATTGCTATAAAGAATCATTCTCGTTGCAGTCTGATTTTTCCTGCTACAGGCTTGTAGCCAACTTGAAGCATGAGCTAGCATTTGCTCATTTTTATTTATGAAAATGCAATGTGTAAAAACCAAGTTTGTTATCATGATCTCTTCGCTCATATTTCAAGGAGGCTGAAATTTGAGAACAGCAGTCAGTAGGGAGCCCTAGGACCCAGGCCTGTATTTGTCCTTTGAGAATTGCTCAGGACCCTTCAATGTTCAGACAGCAGGGGCAGTGGTGACACTGATCCATAAACGCATCTCAGTGCCAATTTCCAGTGAATGTCTATGGTATGTGGGCAACATCTGATCTACCAGCCTGTCTTCTGAGACTACCAGTTGTCCATCTGTCCTGTAGCAAGACCGTTAGAAGCTTGTCTACAGGAAACAAAACTCTCCTGTCATATTCTTTCGGTGTGAATGAGCACTCGCATTTTTGATCTGTATTACATTTGTTTTGGGGCCCATGAACCTTGTCCTTTTTCAGTTGTTAAGCAGCTCCTTCCTCTTCTGCCCACGACCTTCTCCCACGATCACTCTGGTCAGTCATAATTAAGAGGCTGAGCCTGATTTCTAGGTAAAATGAGATCTAGCAGCCTGTCATGGAGAAGAAGATGCCTGAAAGGAGGCTATCCTCTTTAGCTTCACCCCAAAGGGCTTGAGAGGCTCCAACAGGTGAGAAGTGACTGGAAATCCAAACTACCAGTGCCAAAATGCTGCAAATCGCAAGGAAACTTTGTGGTTCTCCTCTCCTTTTGGACTTCAGTACTGTGTGTTTTGGCAGTTGTGGGCTTGATGTAGAAGTTGTTGAGTGAATGTCTTTGGGCACGAGGTCCAATGAGATGATCCTTGCGTGTCCCTTCTGACTTCAGCTCTGTAAATCTTTGGACCATATTGATCACAAGCCTCACATGAGGCAAGCTACAAGTTACCCCACCTCCAGTCACCATTTTCTGGGCTAGATTAGGGAGACTGTGGTTATCACCCATATCTAACACCTGTAAACACATCCCACAGCATCCTCAGTGTGGACACTTCAGATCTGACCACATGACACATGCTTTGTCCCTTAGACAAAATGCTGATTCTTATGTCTTTCGTTGTGGGTGATTTGGGATTAAAGACACACAGAAAACGACAAGTTAGATCTGGAATCAATTTTCATTTACAGCTGAGGAGCAGTTATTGATGCTGTGCTCGCAGTTCAATAAAAGATCTAAAAGATACAGACCTTGTGTTTCTTTTTCAATATAAGCAGCATAATCAGTCTCAAATGTTTTTACAAAGAAAATTGTATTGACAGTTTTATTAAAATTGCTGTCTTTAAAGTTTTAAGTTATCCACAATTTCACCAACTTGAATAGTTTTTCACATGCACGCTGACTAGCCCAATGGATTTTTATGTCACGTGTTTATAATACCAGGTACAGATCTGCTTAATGTATTATTTGAGAGGTATTGTAACATTTAAGCATTGCCTGGGTTTGAAATTCTACTGTTGGCACTGAGAGGAATGTTGCATCCATACTGCATTCAGAGGTCCTATTGCACAATATTTTTAGATTGGCTACAACTGATGGAGTCAAGGCAGATGACAGACATTTTCATGGTTAAAACCATTAAGTGACAAAGTACTTTGGAGATGCTACTGTTAATGCTTTTCTCCAAGGAAGGACACTGCTTTTAGATGGCTTTATTACTCTGTTCAAAAAACGAAATAAGAAATTAGAAAGAATACTGATTTTCAATTAGTAGCTTGGATCAACTGAAAGATCTTGGTTAAGACATGGATTTCTATTTTTTTCTTTAAAGCACCTCTATATAACTCAAAATAGCTTTCAGCTCAAAGGCATCCAAATGAGTTATGCCTGGGTACAGTATGATAAGTAGCTGCAGTGTACCCAATTTTCTTTAACCAACTCCTCTTTGTTATTCTGCCTAAGGAATTGTCCTGTTAACCTTTGAAATGTGTCCTTAATTTCAAGCACATTACGAGTGATCTGTGTGGTTTTTAACCAAAGAAACTTTGATACTAGTTACAGACCTGCTGCATTATTTTCAGCATTTTATGTATATAGTATTTTTGGCAAATCAATGGGATGTTTTTCTTTTCTATTGTTTTTATTTCTTTCTTCACTTAATGATTGCCACCTTATTTGAACTCCTCTGATAGCGAGACACAGAGACATTATTGGGATAATACAGACAAGAGACACACATATCATCCATGCCCTTGATGCATCTTCTGTATTTTACACACACATATTTACTTTTTGCTAGGTTACTATTAAGTAATTACCTACAAAATGTTTGACTTTGCAGATCAGCCTAAAAAGGTGATCAGCTGTAGCCTGGGCTTTGAATTGTTATAATGCATGCTGAACTCTTGCTCAAGATAAATTTTTTAAAAATCTATGAAATGCAAAGATGTGCTGTGCTTTCATCTTGTATCACTTTTCAAGTGATACGGTTACCACTTTCTTTGTAACAGTAGATATCCTTTCCTGTTATCATTTATCCCGTTTTTTTAGCTGGATCCTGAACGAGCTGTTTACCTCCCCAAGGTTTCTCTGCATTTCCATTTACTTTGTTATCAGCAGAAAGGCTGAAGAACAGCTCTTCAGTAATGACATCAATACTGCACACACACTGAGAGGTCATCTTGTCAAAGCAACAGAAAAATCAGATGGATTAGGATGAAACTAGGTGCAAAATAACTTTGATAGAGTCTTTAATGTAAACAGTTTATCTGTCATTGGGTTCCATTGAAATCCCAGAGCGATGCGGCGTCAGTTCTAGCCACAGCAGTGTGTTTTGATAAAGAGCCCACTTTCCAGTGTTTAAGATCTACAGTCATGTTTTATAATTGTAAGGAAATGTTTTCATTGAGCCATTAATGAAAACAGAAGCTATTAGGATAATGCAGTCATTCTGCAACTTTGTCAGTCTGTAACCATGAAAAATCCTTTCATGACGATGTGCCTCTTTTTGCTACCTCGGTCCATTTTAATTGATACTCAAATTATTTCATTCTGCACAACACTGGTTGAAACAGCCATATATCATCAACTCTGTAAAATGAGCACGCCAGCTTCTGTTAGACCAATCTTTGGAAATAAGAGATTTGATAGCTGACATGTCTAAGGTAATAATTCACACAATAATGACATAGATTCCTATCATTGTATTTGTTCATTATCAGCAAAAGCTTTCAGTAACCACTCTGAGATCTGAGGTGAACTTGCTGCAGTTATGAGCAAAAAGCATGGCACACCACTAAAGTACAGGGTGTTATCGAAGGCTTTTAGCTTGTTCAGATTCACAGAATCTCATGTAACTGTTTCTGCACACGTTGTTGTTGTGGAGGTCATCCATCAGTGAGGAAGGGGATTAATGCAGCCCTCAGGAGAAACAGTTGCTGTAGACTGCACAGTTCTGTGGATCAACAACAGTAAGTTTGCCCCTGCAGATTGCAGCCATGGCCTTACCTGGGCTCTGGGGCGGCAGCTGCACAGATCAGCACTGGAGAAACTGGAGGAGCCCCATCTGTCCCACTGAACTGCCTTTTCTGTGGTCGCCTGGTTGCCCTGGCACCTCAAAGTCTGAAAAACTCTCTACAACAGTAGAAAAAATAATACAGTTAAATAAAATATTGGAAGGTGAGCAGCCCTAGCAGAGGGCTGAAATGTCTTTGTTGGCAAGATGGATAAATACAGGTACAAGAAGTCCTCACATTCCCACAAATAAGCCAGCCTCTCAGTGCTCTCTTACACAGGTGCTTCTCTTGGGTTTAGTTTTTCATGTCACCAGCCTGAAGCAGCCAGGCTCTGTCAGCCATACCACGCGACATCATTCACCTCAAGGAGAAGCTTTAAGCACAGACCTGGTGCCTCTATCACTAATTAAATAGAAGTGGAAAGGCCATTTGTTCCTGAGCACAGCCATGAGGCTGGAGATCTGCCAGCTTTTTGGGGACGGAGATACAGCTTTCAGTACTCAGGATGGATTGTGTATTCTGTGTGTGCATGCATGCCTGTGCACATGTTTTTATAAAGAATTCTTTATTATAAGCATGGAGAAAAATACATCTCCCAAGTCCTTTGGCATACGTATGCCACTTATGCAAAAGCCTTGTATTGTTTTGGCAGCAAGCAAAGGCAGCAGCAGGTGAGATAATTGATTGACACCAGTATTGTTGTTAAAAGAAAAGCCAGACTTGACCATAGCATCCTATAAAAATAAATCTGAGGTCTGTGGTATCTGTGGGCCATCTCAGTGCTCAGCACTCGCTAATCCAACCACACAGGAAACGTTTATCTTCCTTTTCTCCTCAAAAGGAGAGTATGATTTTTATCATGCATGCCTTGTGAAGCATGTTGGTAAAGAAATCGTCTGGCTCTCCTGTACTGGCCATCTGCGGCCTTGCTCTTACGTAAAAGCCCAGGGAACTGTGTGTGAACTTCAAAATCTAAATTCGTGGGAGTTTTTCACACCGGTAGAGTATAGTGCTACTGTTGGCTTCGAGGCTGGGGGGCTGCAAATATCTCGACAGAGGGACTCACGGGTGGCCAGAACAGGCGTAGAAGTAGGTGATGAAAAGGGCGTGATAAATCCAGTAATTAGCTTCTGTCAGCCAGAATAAGGGGAGAAGAAGCGAAAGTTGATCTCCCCTGGAGGAATTCCAGAAGGAGAACAGTAATGAGAACTAAACACCTTAATTTTTCTTACGATAAATGCATCTGCCACTGCAAGGTTTGTTGGGGTTGGAGGTGCTGCATTTTGTACCAGCAGGATGAATCTTCCAAGCACAGACCTCCTACTCACTTGCAGGGACATGTTCAGAGCGCAGTGTGACACTGCAACTGATTTGGGCAGGGTTCTCTCCCAGAGAGCATGCCTGCTTTACAGAGCCACCAGTTTTCATGGCAATACTATTATGTATAATCTCTGGAGCTGTGCAACTTAGCAGTTGGCTAAGTCACCTGAGCAATAAAGTAAACCAGACCAAGGGCAGCAAGGAGTTATTTCAAGTGTTCACTTCTGTTGTCTGTTTGTAATAGATTTAATATTCAGGGTAAATTGAATATTCAGTATAAATTAAAATCCTTAAAGTTCTTAGTCCTGCATAAGAAAAAAAAATGGGCAGCATGAACAAATGAACAATAGCAACATCAATTCACACTTTCCCAGCACTGGGAGTAACCAGCCACTGCTGGTACTGTGACTGCCTTTTTGCTTCTCAAGTCTAGGAAACTATTCATTTATTCAGAATAGGGAAGAAACTAAGGATAGATTGGAATCCTGGAGGAATGAAATAAAGAATTTTGCCACTGTGGAGAACCTAAGGGCATAAACTGCAAATGAACAGGGGTAGGAGGGGCTGCTTCAGAGGTATTTCCCTAACCTCCATTCCATTTTGATGCAGAAAGTTATAACCCACATGAAAGCTGTGAAAATAGCAATTAGACATCACACACTAAGGGTATACTTCATTATAATGCCTCTAAACATGAGCACTATTCAGATAAATCTCAGAGATACAAATAATTATACTCCTTCTGCTAGAACTGGACGGCTGAGGAATGCACAGATTGTGGAGATTGTCTGCAGCTGCATAATGATGTACCAGGAAATTATTTGAATCTAGCCTTTTTCTCTTTCTTTTTACTTCTCCTGTAAATGTTTCTTGACCTTTTTTCTGTTTCTTTTGCCTTCTTAAGATTTTATATCGTGTGATTAACATCTTGAAACGTGGATACGGAGTAAGCCCAACAAATAATGGATTTTTTGTTTTATTAGCCATCTGGAGTGTTGAACCAAGCACACATTTTAGAAAAAAAGTCATCAGTAAATAAGAAGACAACAAATACTACATTTTATTCCCAGCTAAATATTTTATATTTTCACAGTGGAATTAATTATCTGCTAAGCTTGGGCTGTTTTTAATTAATTTTGTAACAAATTATTTGCTAAGAAATTTTGTTTATAACCAGAATTTCAATTCATATTTTTTTTCTTAAAAATGGACTATTCTCAGAATCATAGATGTTGTGGGAGACAGTGTTGAAAGCTTGCTGAGGTCCACGTAGACAACATCCACTGCTTTCCCCTCATCTATGCCACCAGTCATTCTATCATGGAAGGCTATCAGAACGGCTAAGCCTGATTTGCACTTGGTGAAACCATGCTGGCTTATCTGATCACCTTCTTATCCTCCGCATGCTTAGAGATGACCTCCAGGATGAACTCTTCCATCCCCTCTCCTGGGAAGGAGGGTAGGCTAACAGGCCTGTAGTTTCCTGGGTCCTCCTTTTTGCCCTTTTTGAAGACTGGAGTGACGTTGGCCTTCTTTCAGTCCTCAGGTACCTCTGCTGTTCTCCGTGACCTCTCAAAGATGATGGAGAGCAGCCTAGCAACAGCATCCCTCCCTCAGCACTCATGGGTACATCCCATCAGGGCCCATGGACTTGTGGAAATTAAGTTTGCCCAAATTGTTTCTAACCCAAGCCTCTTCCTCCAAGAGAAAGTCTTCCTTTTTCTGGACTTCCCCTCTTGTCTCCAGCATCTGGGTTTCTAGAGAGCTGATCTCAGAAGTGGAGACTGAAGCAACGAAGGCATTCAGTAACTGCCTTCTCTGAATCCTTCATCACAAGGGCCTCTGCCCCATTCAGTAGTGGGCCCGCATTTTCACTAGTCTTCCTTTTGCTCCTGACATATTTGAAGGAGCCCTTCTTGTTGTCATTTACACCCCTTGCCAGATTAAATTCCATCCCTGCATACTCTGATAACATTCTTATATTCCTCCCAAGTGGCTTGTCCCCTTTTCCGCATTCTGTACACTTCTTTCTTCTGTCCAAGCTTTCTCATTATCTCCTTGCTCATCCATGCAGGTTTCCTGCCTTCTTTGCTAGACTCCTTACTAGTACAAATGAACTGACTCTGAGCCTGGGAGACGAGATGCTTGAATATTGACCAGATCTCTTGGACTCCTTTGTAGGGCCTGATCCTCCCATGAGATTCCTCCAAGCAGGTTCCTAAGGAGGCCAGTGTTAGCTCTCCTGAAGTCCTGGATTGTGATTTCTACTTGTAGTTTTGCATCCTCTTTGCAAGGTCCTGAACTCTACCATCTCATCGTCACTGCAGCCAGGGCTACCCCCAACTTTCACATCTCCAACCGGTCCTATTCATTATAGTTTTTCTAACTTTGTTCAGATAGAACAATTCTTTTGAAAAATTAAACTTTTCTCTATTCAGGAGTTCTGTTCTCTACCACAGAACTCTACAATGACCAAATTGGTATTGTCAGACCATTTACATGCACTGAACCTCGTGAGACATTCTGAAAGTTGATTTGCATTTGTAAAGGAACTTGAAAATGTCTTAGAACATAGTCCTACAACAGTTGAATTGATAAAATTTGTAATGTCATATTACAATTTCTCCTTTGTTGGATGAAGGAGTCAAAATTCATACAGTTAGCAACTTCTCTTCCGAAACATTTTTGGAAGAATTCAGCATATATCAAAATAATTGGGAAATGGAAATACTGTTTTGAGATTCTACTGGCAAGGTACAGTGGTTCTAAAGTCCAGGCTTTTCTTGATATGGAATAGTCTGTCAAGGATGGGAAGTGGCCACAGTTTCATAACACACTTAGTTTGATGTCTACCAATGGCCTGGTGTAAATGGATTTTGGGAAGAATGCTGACAGAAGCCCAAATATATCTGTGGTGTTGCTCAATTGAAAGCAGTTCACTTACATCAGGGACACAGTGGTCTCAACCCACAGACAGATTGGTTTAGACTCACTCGTTTACCCAGCTTCCAATGCACCACCTGAAATTAAATTTCCAACTGGTAAAATTTTACCCTAAGTATTCTTGAGCATCTCTCTGTAAAGCCAGAAAGATTACTGCAGTGCTGAAAGCAACGATGAGAATTTTGCTGTGGCTCAGAGATAGCGAGAGTCCAATGAACAGTTCTGATTTGTAGATATCATATGCATAGTGACTTGATGGTTCAAAAAATGGATCTCAGCTGGACCATCCCGTGTGTTTTGCTTCTGAAGGAAAAATATGCGTTTTCTAAAAATATGATGAGGAAAGTATCTTCTCCATTGTTTTTGATCCTAGATATGGTAATATTGGGCTTTTTTTTTTTTGTCCTCCAGGTGGGACTGACTTGAAACATCCCACACAGAATCCCAAATATGAAGTTCCTAACTTAATGTCAGAGATAATTAGCAAGAAAAAAATACAGTCTCCTCTGTTGACATTAGGGGACAGGGAGAGGAGAACTTAACCAATGAAGAAAAAAAAAAAAAAAAAAAAAAAGAGGAACATGCCACACATTTGTGTTGTATATTATCACATATTAATCCTTCAGCCCTCGTGTTTGGGTTGATTCCCAGCATAATTTTGGATGGATAGTTTGCTGCATGCAACATTCTTCCTCTGCACAGGAAGTCATAGTTAGAACCAAGCATGTCATTACAGAATCAGAGCACAATACAGTGCAGTCAATAATTAGCTTTTTCTGGTTCATTAGTTAGGATCCCAGGTAAAGCATTCTGTATAAATCAAAGAGCATAATATAACTTCTAAGAAAAATAATAATCTACAGAGAGTTTGCTATAAAACAATAAATTTGGAAAGTTTATTTTTATTGGTTTATTGAATTGTGTCTACAAAGCGTCTCTTCTTTACCCACTGGATAGGAGAAAAGCATGGTGGATTAAAAACTCATTTGTGTTGGGTTGCTTACCTTGTCACCCCAGCATACAGAGCTGGTTAGAAACTAGAAGACAAACCCAAGCTAGACCTGCAGTAGCTCTGGAAAAAAGTTAAAGCATAGAGGCCTTCTTCCTTCTGCCAGCACGCTCAACATCTAGAAGTGCCATCTGTCTCAGGCCAAGAGATTCTTCGAGGCTCAGCAATTGCCTTCTGCAGGGAAGCGGTTGATCACAGCATGAACTGATGATTGAGCATGTGATGGAGGGATGTGGCTGGCCAGGGGAATACTGGTAGGTTATGTGCACCTGTGGCATGAGGGGTGGACCCCTGTGGCTGGAAGAGATGGAGCTAGGGCAGGGTTATCCCAGGCTTAGATAAGGGTCAGCCAGGTGAAGCTCAGCTGTCTCAATGAGTTCAGGAGTGCAGCTAGCACTCCTGAAGCACTGCTTCAGGACTCTAGCACTGCTAGAAGCACTGCTATGAGAGTAAAGGAGAGGAAGGAAGTTGAAGCAGCAGCTCAGAAGGAAGAAACAAAAGCCGTTCCACAGCAAGGAAGCAGCTGAAGAGAGCGGATCAAGAAAGAGGAGATGATGTGGAGCAGAGCTCCCAGCTCCAGGCAGGCTAATGTATAGCTGTGTGAGCTTGGCACTTCTTCTGTAATGCCCTCTTAGGTGGCTGATCAATATTTCTGAATCAAGAGTGTGAGGAGGCCTTTCTTAAAAAATGCTGACTTGTTGCCAAATCGCACTTCCTTAAAATCAAATACCTTACTCTGAAAATCCTGGATTTTCAGTTGTGCAAAGAAGAATGTTCATTCTCTATAGACAGCAAGCACTTCCCCTTTTAAATTTCACTGAAAATCTAATTTGCCTCCTGTAGTTGCCAGTTATTTTACATCTATACTTCTGAGCTGGCCTCTTGTGAGTTTAGTCTCCTCAGGTCTTTGTGATGTAGGAAATCTGTACTGAGTGGAGTACTCCTCCTGGTTCTTTCTTTTCAAAAGTCAGCCTGGTGACTGATAGTCATGAAGAAAAGTGTTATTTTTCACCTTCTGTGGTCCCTGTGCACAGCCTAGAAGCAGCCAGTGTTTATTCCTGTGTTAGTTCTTTTGTGTAATGGTTAAATATATGCTAATTAAATAAGTTTGTGGGTACATCCACGCTACAGATCAAATAAAGCACAGTGCAGATGGTTCTTGAAAAACTAGCGCCAAAATCAGGAATAATGCAACATATGAAGTAGTAGAAGTCTTTCACAGTTATGAAAGTCATAGGAAAACATGTCTGGGCAAACGCTCTCTGATGAATGATCCTCTGTATCTTACTTGCTTTTCTTGTATTCTTCAAGCTCTTTCCTTCTTATTCACCGCTGGAGTCGGCTGTTGAAATAAGGTCTTAGAAAGCAGAGGTACAATTATAGAAAGGCCATCATTGTGGGGGAAAAAAAATCAGAAGGAAATTACAAATTGAAGTGGAAAGACTGTCTTGTTCATTCTGGCTTCCATTTTCTAATCATCCTAAATTATTTTAACGCACGTTTTCAAGCTCAAAATTAGCAGAAGTCCCATGATGTAATTCTCTTAACACCTATTGAATGTTACATTATACCAGGCCAATTTCATTCCAATCTTTTGAAGCATCATCTCCTACTCAGGGCACATGTATCATGATTTAGGGACATCGTACCTGCTCTCTTGCTAGGTAATACTTTTGGTACATTAAGTTTAGGAATTAATGTGGAGTTTAAACCCGTTTCTTTTTTGAATATAAGATAAAAAATAATTTATACCGTATTTGTCTTTGAAATATCTTAAATTAATAATCAAAAGCTTGCATCAAGTCTAAAACAAATCAAACTCAGTCACGAAGATGAGAAACGGGAATTATTAATTGAGTAGCAAGGCTGATGGAGGCTCAATGAGATCATTTTGTTCAAAGATTAAAGGCGATGAACACTGAAATAGTTGAGGAGGATGGCTATGAGCACATCTGACTAGAGCTGCTAAATTCAGTAATGATCAAAAGTTAATTATCAAAGCAGAGAGAACTACTCAACGCAGACAATTTGAGTCAATAGCTAAGCAGCCCAGCAAAAAAGTAATTTGGGAGAAGTATTTTCTTATTATGAAGTTATAAAAAAGACGTACATTTCAAAGAAACCTGCCTAAAACAAGATTGCACTCTTCCTGATCAGAGAAAAATAATTAGCTCTAATTGACAGACCTGCTGCACACCAAATATTTTCAAACAATATGTTTCTGCATCAAAGCTGGATGTGTAGAGTTACTCAATGTCACTTTGATTTTGCCTTTCTTTATCTTCTGCCACTGGGCATGCTCATGATATCGCAACAAATACGCTTTGAAAAATGAATGAGCAACACCTACAAGATAAATAAAAAGGGAAGGCCAGATCCTGCATTGCTTCTTCAGATAGTATTCTATGCTGTATTTAACATCATGTTCCCGCTCAGAG
Organism: Penelope pileata; assembly: GCA_013396635.1. NCBI lineage: Eukaryota > Metazoa > Chordata > Aves > Galliformes > Cracidae > Penelope > Penelope pileata. The sequence continues at coordinate 565,118 of WBMW01004086.1, read as the reverse complement.
ACAAATGGAATCATTTGAAATAGAAAATGACCAGTTGCTTTATCATCTAACGTTAAACTAGGCTGGTATGTAAATTAACCTGAGAACTCTGGTTATATTTTTCTAGAACTGGCAATATTTTTGTAGAACTCTGTATGAGTGAGCGTATATGTGAAGAACACTGTCCCCACAGTGTGACTGTGTGCCTTCTCCCAACAACGTGGGAAAAAAGGGAAAATTCTCCGTATGAAAATCTTTTAGGTGAGGTACATGCTAGGATATTGATTGTCCTGGAAAATAAAATACCTCCATAATTCCTTGTTCCTGAAGCTACGATGTTCCGGAGTAAACATCAACATTGCCAAGCAGACAAAAATCAAATGCCCAGTTTAGATTCCGCTCTTTAATATTCCATGACTTTGACATTGCCAGTTCTCACTCTCTGAAATGTCTTCATCTTGTTTAATCTTTCATGCAAACAGTTTAGCTCATACCATCCTATGCACTTCTCAATATCTTCTGCTTTCCTTTGTATTAGAATTGACTGCATTATTATTTACTTCTGATCCTAGACACTCCTCACTCTTCTGTTTTCTTTTCCTCATCTGTATTTTGATATCCATTTTTGTATAGTGTCTTCTGAATAATTTAGAGGAAAAAAACATGTCTGAGATTTAGATGCAAGTTTCACATGCCTGAAGTCAGAATTCCTATAGTCCAGATACTTGGTATATAATAACAACATCAAATGAAACATCACTGCACAATCAAAAAATATTCTGCCATAGTGAAAGGCTGTTCATAAACTTTAAAAATAGTTCTAGTTTCTTGCAGGGTGAGGCTGAAACTTGGCATTTATTGGGAGGCTTGGGGAACTGAAATGTAGTTTGGAGCGGTATTTTAATCCATTTGAAATGAAGCATTTGCATGTTGTTATATGTAGTTTATTACTTTACAAGATTTCTTAAAAGATTTCTTTTGACTTTGCACATGCTTGTGACAGCTCAAAAAAGGAGATTTGGGGGAGTTTCACTGGAAGGAGGCACAACTCACATTATTTCACTAATGAAGCAGGAACTCCATTTCATTATAGGCTTGTTTGAGAGGCCATAATTAGGTTTGGGGGTGTAATGTTTTTGTACAATCTTAACTTCAGCTTTTCCTGAGTTTTAATTGTTTTATTTAGCAGCCGTACTGTACAATTAATATAATTGTTTCCTATCGTGCATTCATTGAGTTATTCTTTAGATGGAAAATGTAATCCAAATGAAATAAATGCATTTTTTGTCACATGCTGGGAACCAGCCCATAGTATTGCTGTTGCCCCAAGTCAGCTTTAATTCTTTCTCCCAAATTTAAACTTATTATTAAGGATTTCCATGGATTTAAACACAGATTTTATCTTTGTTGTGATAGGAGGCAAAAGAGCCAAAACAGCAGGTATTCTGAAAAAGGAGTCCTATTGTAGAGCCCAAAGGAGAACTCATTCTGACAAAATTTGGAACCCAATTGAGTGGGTCCCAGAGGTTTCAAAAGTTAGTCAGTTTTCATAAAGGTTTTAATTCCTCAAGGGCTTATGTGAGCATTTTTCAGAACCACTAATATTAGCAGCTCCTATGTGGGAACCATTTTATTCCCATCACTAAGCATACCAGAGGTTAAAGTTCCTCACCAAAATCCTTCTGTCCAATTTTGGTAGGCTTTACAAAAATATCTCCAAAGGCAATTAAGCACTGAAACTTTCCTTTGTATAATAGGTTTATGGATCAGTTGTCTTAATTCCGCCTTTCACTGCTACCCGTGCTTATAATCTCACTAACCATCTGACTGCTTTCTGCATTTAAATCTATTATAATCTGGTGCTGTGAATGCTAGAAGGAATTTTCTGAAATGATATGAAACACTGGTTTATCTGAAGGTGATATAGCAAGCCCTCCTGCACTGAAACGTTATTTACCTGTTCTGAAAAATTCAGAGATGCAAGCTTGCTTCAGATTACATAATTATGCTATGGAAACGTTTAAAAAAAAAAAAAAAAACTCCACTAAAATCTCGAGCAGCCAAACCAGTGTGATAGACTGGCGCGGCTCTGCCATCGGTGCCCCCAGCTGTGTTGCTTAGCAACATTTTAATTCAAGAAGAATCGAAGGAGATGAAATCCCCATGGAGAGGGAAACAGAAATAAGAGGGCCGTTGACAGATGATCTGAGTTGTTTCTTCTAATATACTGTGAAGATCACTGGCTCTTTTCATGAATGATAAATGGACTGTACACAGATCAATGGGTTCAGCAATAAACTGGAACCAGGCTCCATGTCTGAGGTGGTGCAGGCTGAGAGGCCCAAAGATTTACTCATTTAGATGATTTGGAGTGTGTTTTCTCAAAGGTTTCACAAGAGGAAATTGATCTGAACATTTGGTCATCCCTTGCCCCCTTCTGTTGTTAGCAAATAAAAACTGTTTTGGAAACAGTCTGTTCTTCCCTTTATTTTTTCCTGTTGTTCCTGTTCTGAGTATGGACAGATAGGCTGTGACAAAGGAGACCAGATTCGGAGTGGGAAATGAAGTAATGGGCAGTTCCTAAACATTGATAGCCACTGAAAACAAGCAAGCCACAGTGATCTCATAAACTGGGGTAGAAGTATTTAAAACCTGTAGCAGTGTCTCCCTGGAAGCTGCTGTGGGCACGCTCCCTCTGCCCCAGCTGTGTCCGGCGGCCTGGATGTGCGCGTCCGAATTGCAGCCAGGAGCTGCAGCGGCTGCCGCGTGGGCGTGCTTAGGTGCGGTGTTAATTGTTTGTCTCCCCCACCCCTCTTCTGTTTACAGGCTGCTGAAAAGACAAAATTGAGAAACATTCCTGTAAAGTAAGTTATTCTTATATCCATTTGAAAATGTAACTTTAATGGACTTCTTGTGTACAGACACTAAAAAGGCTAGGACAGTAAGAAGGGCGATAAAGGAGATAATAGAATTCAAGTTGCCCCTAATGGTAGCTATAAAAAGGTCAACGTTGTTCAGGAAAGCTTTTGATTTCTCATGTGTCCCTAATGATTGCATTCCCCAAGATTCATCCAGTTTCCATAAATTAATGTGTTGTCTATGAATAGCTGCCAAATAATATCACAATCATGTTCCATACATAGTGCTCCTAGCCTTGGGGAGGTTTGTACATGCTAAAAAGATTATGATTTTTAATTGCAATCCTTGAGAAGGTCTGACAGGAGGGAAATAACTAGGAATGTGCCAAATGATTTCTAGACACATGGGAATGTTTTGCACCTATGTATCAAGGCTTTGCTATCCTGTTGATTAAGAGCTCTCTCCCTCAGTACGTGTGTCTTTCTCACACCACACACACACACACACACGTATGTTTCTGCTCTTTACAGTTGGGCTCTGTGAAGGATGAGCAAGCTACCAGGGAGCAATTTCCAGGGCATTTTATGAGAAGTTCTTAAATCTTAGGGCACTAGCAGCAACGCTCAACCATATATCATTGAATTAAGAAAGTTGCTTTATAGGTGTCCTAGCACATTGTGAAAAGGCATTTTCAGTTAAAGCTACCAACATCAGTGATTCTCTTTAAATAATGAATACTCCAGTCTTAATGGGCTTTTCTGTACCAATAAAACACATTTTTAGCTTCAGTAGGTGATCATTGCAGTTTAACTAAATCCCAGTAACTGTATATTTCTGTTACAGAGGTAACGTTCTTGTTTTCATAGCAGTTTGCTGATCGTGCTGGCTGTTGGACTAGAGTGGTTTTGTATTTGTAAGAACATGCACTGACAGGACTCGCAAATCATTGTGTTTTAGCACACACAACAAAAGAATACAGTTCTACTTCTCACTTGGTTTCCATCATCTATAGTCATTGACACCTTATAAAGTGAATGCAAAATACGTACGAGCATTCCTTGTCGTGATTAGGCAAGATGCAAGATAGTCAGAAATCACTCTCTCTTTCTGTTTCATTTAATCTGATAAAAATTAGAAATAGGATCCAGCAGGGACTTGATAGCACATGAAACTTCTAATAAGACAAGGGATCTTTCTTGCCTGTAGGGCTAGTTCAAATGCAGTGCAAGCTGAATTAAAGTCATTGTTACCTGGTGGTTGTTTAATAGAAAGTATGAAATGAGCTGGGATTTCAGCTCATCTTCAAGAGGATCCAGGAGCTGTGAGGTGATGAGAGTCCTGGGAAACAACTCCAAAATAATCATTTTTCATTCATTCACTTTTCTAATATTTTGGGTCGAATTCTCAGGAATGGTTCAGCTAAATTGAGTTTTCCCATGTGTGACAGAGATGTTGAGCTTTCCAGTCATTAGGCATTGTGTATGTGACACTGATACCCAATTACTCCATCAGAAAGATTTGGGAGTGTGGAAGTGGGGGATTTAGGTTAAATAATTATTTTCTGGGACTTGAATAAGAGTAACATTTTGGAATGGAAGAAGGCCAGATGGACAGTCTCGCTCTTTCCACCTATGTGTGCATATTTCACCCTGTCATTTTCCCCCAACTGGTTGTTTAACTTCTCACTGACTATATTCATGTTTGCAGCTTCAATTAGTACCCTGGGGAATCCATTATACATATTAATTACAGTCTGTATAATGAACAGCTGATAAATCTGTCTCATATTTTTCGGTGAAGTGTAACTATTTAAGTTACCTGTACGCAATTATGATTTTATGCTAAAATATTACCTCTCAGGGCATGAGTAAGAATAATATCTCTAAAATAGAAGTCATAGACATGGATTGCATTTACATAGGTTGCTCCAAAAGTAATGCTGCTTATGTATTTCCATGGAAACGACAACAGCTACAAAGAGCACTATGACACCATTTGATAAAGCAAATCCTCGGCTACAAACAACACCATCACCACCATTAGCTATGCATTTTTGCCAGCAATGAACAAGAGCCTACATGCCAGGCTCATGAAATTCTGTATGACTGTCCAGAATGTGGCTTGTCTTCCACATTGCTGTCACCACTGCTGGAAGGCACCCCCACCCCTCCCTGTGCTCACAGCCACTGGCTGGGCTCCAGCAGCGTTCAGCAGCACCCATGAATGTCCGTGGGTGCCATTGTTTCCCCACGGAGGAATTCAGTTCCCCCCTGGGCTCCATCCGCACACCCATGTCAGAGGCCATGGGGTCAGAGTGCCCCTCTGCTGCCATCTGTCACACGGCCACCGCATGGGATGGGAGCTGGGGGGGAAGGTTCAACCCTGCTGCCATCCCACCAACCTCACGTCATGGGCCAACAGAATAAAAAAATAGGAAGCACTACTTTTGGAGCAGCCCTTGTATGCAAGCATCACAGCCACACACAGTCTACCTCAAGCGTGTCTAGCTTTTAGTGCTGTTGCTTTTGTAGCTTTCAAATGTCAAAGAGAATTTAGCTTGAATTTTAATGTTCTTCAACTATGCAAAATAAAGTTGGTAGTTTTCATTGTCATAAGGGTTGAGAGCTGTACAGACTCTTTCTACCATATGTGACTTATCACATAGATTTTTAACAACACATTTCTGTTATTAAGACATATGTGATAGTACACTTCTGCAAATGTGAATTGCTTTTGGCTAAAAGCCATGCACTAATAAGTTGAGTTGAATCTAACTACATTTGACATCTGTTACAATATATATAAAAAATATATATATAAAATGTTCACAGTTGTCATTAGCATAAAAAACTTCCTTGTTTATATATTGTGCTGACATGGTTCTTGTGTCAAAAAGCTGGAATCAGAAGTCACTCCATGTTAGAGACTGGCTAACATAGAATCCTTGGACCACTGTTTAACGTGCTAGTTAAGGGATGCGACAAAGATTTTTGTAGAAGTAGTCCATTTACTTTTGGTTGCTCAGTTTATTAGAATCATGGAACCATAGAATATCTTGAGTTGAAAGGAGCCACAAGGATCACTGAGTCCAGCCCCTGGCCCCACAGCACCACCCAAACCCAATGTCTGAGAGCGGCGTCCCAGCGCTCCCTGACCTTCAGCAGTCGGGGCCGTGCCCACTGCCCTGGGCACTGTGCCATGCCCACCCCTCTGGGCAGAGCCTTTCCTCACCCCCACCTGACCCTCCCCTGACAGCTCCGTGCTGTTCCCTCGGGCCCTGTTGCTGTCCCCAGAGCAGAGCTCAGCGCTGCCCTCCGCTCCCTGCGAGGAGCTGCAGGCCGCCATGAGGCCTCCCCTCAGCCTCCTCTGCGCTGGGCCAAACAAACCCAGGGACCTCAGCCACTCCTCGCACTTCTTGCCCTCTAATTAGCGTTGATTGTTTCATGTTCAAGAGGAAGTCTGCTGTTACTATTTGTTCTTTTGAGTCCATCACTTAACACTCCTGGAGGGGGAAAAAAAAAACAGGAAAACTTTCGTACTGCAGTTTGGTTAGGCAGCTAAGCAGCTGGTTTCTGACTGTCCAGGTGTCTGTAGGTGCCTAGTCTAACTGATATAAACTTCCTGAAGGACAAGGTAATGCAGGTGGCATGGCAGAAGGCACGGTCTCAATTCCATATTGTTTGTAGCACTGCAAGAAGACACAAAGCATGCAGAGGAACTCATCTTTATGTATTGGTAGCATCTTCTAACATACTGTCACTGTAAAGAAGCACACAGAAAACAGCTAAGAAATCTCTGTGCCTGCTAAACTTATTTTTTTGGTGGAAATAATGTAATGTTCTCCAAAAATGTAAGACCACCTTCTGTCCATTTGTGGCATCAAAGTGGCCCTGTAACTGCAGATTCCATTCCCTTCAACTTATTTTATCCTCCCCTTCCCCTGTCATAAAAGGAGCACTTGCTGTCAATCACAGGTTTTATCTGTGTTTATATTGACAGTCAGTAGCAGAGAAGGGATTTCTTGGATGCAAAGTTCTAGATACTTTCTGTCTTATTTGCTGGTCCTTATCACGCTGTTCCCATCCATCTCCAAGTCTGAAAGAGGTAACACGACTTAACCAAGTTTACCCTGTGGACACTTTCTGATTTCTAAAGAGCTGTTACATGAGAAATGGTTTCCAATTACAACACATTCAGAGGAAATAATCTATTATATACCCTGTGATTTGAGTTCTCATTAAAATTCAATGGCAGCTTTGTTCTGAAACCCAGCTGATGATCACAGTTCCCAGGCTTTTTTCCAGACTTGGGTAGGCAGTGGGAGCCCGCATCAGCACAGAGCCTGAAGGCATCATATTTGTGTTGAGTTGGACCACGTCACTTGTCTTGGCTCAGTGGGTCGAGCTGCAGGATCCCGTCAGATCTGAGCACAGTCAGGGTTCGGCCTTGCTTTCAAGTACAAATACACTTTCCTTGGCAGCCTGTACATTAATGTTATCTGAAGGTTTGCTAGACCCTTGCTTTGTCTCTGCCAATGGCAGAATGTGGGAAAAGGACAGAAATTTCAGAGGCATCCTCCAAAGCAGAAGATCCTCCCATTTTCCTGCACACAACTGTTCACGCTTCCATGGCTGCGCATCCTGTGTTTAGGAGCTACCAATGGGCTTATCCTCCAAGCAGAATCTCTTAAAATCTGTTTATACTTTTTGTCCCCACAACATCCCATAGCACTGAACGCTATAGTACTTGAAAAAATACTTTCTTTTGTTTGTTTTAAACCCTTTTCCTTATGTGTTCACAGGAATCCATGCAAGCAGTTATGTTATGCAAAAGAACAAAGGATTACTCGCTATTTCTCATTCATGTTGTGACATATCTCTGTTGTATGAACCAAGGAATTGTCCTACCCAAAAGCCAGTATTAATAATGCTGTTTTCCCCCTAAGAGTCTGAGTCCACCAGTGAGCTAATAGCAACCAAAGGCAAATCTCTCTGTCTGCAATTGGGAAAGGAAGCCTGTGTCTCAGGCAGGCAGGCAGAGGCAGTGGTTAGGAAGATAACTGGTTTCTTTTTATTCTTTTCCATATTGGAGAGATGAGTTCTTTGTATGGTGATGCCCTTCTGACTAAGGACTGGATATAGCCTGACTTGAATGCCTCAGACTGCAGTCCTTTATGAAAATGGCCAGAGGGACACCTTGGGAAAATGCAGGCAGTTGAACGAATGATTTGGCTAAAACCTGATTTCATCCAGCACTCAAGAATTGAATGGTTTTGTAAGAGATAAATTAAATTTTTAAAATGGAAAATGAATATTTTTAAGAGCAGCCTGTGTGCTCCATGAACTGCTGTAGAACTGTGAGAATATTCACATTGACTTCTTGCTTCAGGGAAGAAAACATCAGCTTCCTTGAGTGTCCTTTATCCTCTCTTCTATTACAGAACCTTAAAATCTTCTATAGAGAGCATCGGCATTTCCCCCAAACACCTGCATATGTTTAAATTTGCTGTAGACTTAATGACTTCCAGATACATCTTTTGGGATTATAGATTGTGTTAAAATCCCACTGCTTTTTATATTTTCAAAAAAGTGTGTTTGTTCTCCATCACTGACAAGACCAGCCACAAGTTTGTTAACCAGGAAACCTTCCGCTGTTTATTATCTTTTCTTGCTATAAAACTCATCTTCTCCTCAGAAGGGCATCCGACTTGGTACGGTTTTCTGTCCCAACCATCGTTGGAATTACAACCTATTAACTTTTGATATCTCGACATTTCAGTTGACCTCTCATTTGCAAAGTGCAGTGGTATTTTTCATGGCCTTTTCATCCTTGATTATACACAGAATAAGAGTGACTGTTTCTACTGACTGCACTTTAAAAATATATTTGTTTTACCAGCTGGACTGGCACCTTGTTTTTCCCTCCCTGAGTAGACCTTATCCTGCATGGAAGGTCTGAGGTCTGAGCAAGTCATGCAGAGCCAGAGGATTTTCTTATTGACTCAATAAGCAGGAAGGCAAGCAGGTCAGACTCTGAGGGTCCGTTAATGCATGCTCTAATAGCAGTAACCATAAACAGATCTTTTGCTCCCGTTGGCTAAAGTGCAGGCGACTGGGCTAGGTCTGAAGGGTGGTTTGTTTCTTACCTGTCAGATCAGGCACTTGTCACCAACAGAGGTGCAGAAGTGGTGGTGTGCCATTGGTACTCACACTCAGCAATTTCTGCTGCTGGATATCCCCTGTCCTTTATTGAAAAAAGAAAAAGGAAAAACCACGGTATGTCTTTATGTCTAAGTTGAAATAGCCTCCTATTTATGGATAATAGTATGGGAGGATGTCCATGGATACACATAGGTATGTTTATACATATGTACATGCATATCTACATAGGCACATTTGTGTAGACATACACATATACATGTCTATGAATAGATGAATCTAAAGGGTGTTTGCTAAAGAACTTAAAAATCAAAAAACAAAAAGCCCAAACCCGCTATAAATCTCGTTTTCAGTAAAACTCCCAGGCAATTTACACACTGTAACCTGTTAGTCTCTGCTTCTAAACCTTCCTTCCTGTTGTTTCTCCTCAGACTATTTCTCTGTAGCTACTAAATCAGCCAGCACCAATTCAATTAGTGCTAAAAATCCATTACAACACAGGGCCTAAACTGCCTGCTCACATTCATTTCTCAAAGAAATCCGTTCATATTTATGTTTTAATACTTTAAGTCTAGCATGTGAAAGCACTCAAATCCCTAGTAAAAATCCAGGAAAAAGCCTGCTTACAGGCAATTATAGACAATGTTCTTTAGTCCCTGATCCTCCTAGTCTGTCCACTTAGGCATCTGCACAGTTGCAGAGTTCGGTCTGAGGGATCCGTTTCCTGCAGCAGCAATAAGGTCCCGCAGAAAATTCACCGGACCCAAAATGCTGCTGATGGCACAGGCTGGCCCACACGGCTGCATCTGCACGGGTACGGAGTGCTCGCAGCAGGACTGGCACCTCGAGCACCACGGTGAACACCAGCACGCATAGGTTCCCCCTGAGTTTTATGGGGGGAGCTACATCTTCTCAGCAGAATGTGAACTCCAGAAATGTTGCAAGGGATTATTTTACTCTTACAAGTTAAAGGTTAGTGTTGGAAATGGATTATGAAACTGCCGCTTTTAAAATGTTTGCAAAGAAACGCACATATTAAATCCTTTTTGATGATATCACACTAATCCCTAAATACTGATTTTTATGTAAATTTTGACTCTTGCAAAGCTCTGGCAATTCAGCTATACCCATGTGGTTTTATCTGAGCTCAATTGCTCCTTTAGATCTTTTTTCCTTTTTGCAGTACGTTTTGCTTTATTCCAAAGTCATCACAGCAGCTGGAAGATGTAGTACTTTAGACATAAAATAATAACTCTATTTAATATTTTACCTTTATTTTCTGAATTTGTTCCTCTGACACATCTCGTTAGATATATTTTTATCAGTCCAAAGGATAACCACAGTAGGGCTATTTTTATTTCTAAGGAAATGATGCATGATAACTACTGGCAGGGCCCAAAACAGTAAATCAGTCCTGTTCCAACCACAGAATGTATTAAAAGTCTGTAGCCTGTGGTAATAAGTTATAATTTACTTGACTAGCAGTTTGTTTGAACTTAAAATTGTACAAATGAGTCACGTCGGTTAAGTCTGAAATACAGTAAAATAGTTTGTGTTTATTGGGTTTTTTGGCTGCCACCACAACAGGTACCTGGAGAGAACACACATTTTTCAAACGAGCACAATGCCTTTTATGGGGAAAGGCTTCCGACTTGATTGCATAATTTAGAGTAGATGGTTAAATTACCACACATCCTGCGTAGTGCACAATGTTTGCTTACAAGACAATGAGATGAACAGACTCTGAGAGCTCGTTCATCCGATCTCTTACAAATCTGAGCACGCACCATCCACACTAGGCACTGCTGGCTGAATCCAGCCACGAGCACCAGCAGCTCCTGACCTGGGCATGTTCTGGAGCTACCACACAGCTGTAGACTACTAGGTACAGCTCTTCTTTGCCATATTTTTATTCACAGAGATATGCATATTCCAATTGACCACAGCTAGTCATACATTTGTGTAAAATTTGCCAGGATTATTGCAGCTGAGCAAAAATAAATATTTTTGTTGTAACTGGGTTACTTTTGTTATTTTTCAAAACAACATTTTTGTACCTTCCTTGTGGTGCAGCTTGTCAAGATTAAATTTAGGTTAACTTTCAGAGGTTGCAAAAAAAAAAAATGAAGTGGAAATTTGAGCCAACCAAAACCTCTTTTTTGCCTCATTCCTTCTTTTGAAAATCAGTTAAGGTTAAGGTCAATACTTTTTGCAGTTTTCACATGTATCTGTTGTTGATCAGAGGAGGACCTGTTCTCTTTCACACTGTGGTGTTAATCATTGTAGTCTTTGTATTTGTCTTCCTCATTATTACCTTTAAGTCACTTAGCATTTATTCAAACAATTATTCTAAGTGTTTGCCTTGGGCATCGTAGTAAGTAGCAGCTGTTTTCTAACTACCTGTGATCTTTTCAAAATTAATGCTTTAAAAATGTGTTTCTGAGCAATTAAGGTATTGCAACCAAGCAACACATGCTAGAAAAACTGAAGAAAAGGCCTGATCCAGGTATAAATGAGAATGCTTGTTCTTACACACTCCTGAATTTCGATGCTGTGCCACTTTTGTCCTAAGATAAGTTACTAGTGCAAGCATTTTTAGTTTACTTACTTGAGTATCTAGTTTATTTAGGGTCTAGCACATTCTAGATGCTCTCCAGGTGAAGATTCCTGCCTTGGAGAGCCTGGTAGTGGCAGTGGGTAAAGCTACCAGGCAGTGGGGTTGGACTGAAGCTGTCAAAAGCCTCTGTGAAATCTGAAGGCCTTTGCTCCCTTGCTTCATTGGCATTTCCCCTAATTTTGCCTTGGTGTGAGAGGGGAGAATGAAGTTTCTCTGGTCTTTCTGGCTTGTGGTGTCATTACAATAGGACAGAATAAGCGCTTTTTGCTATCAAGGGATCCTTCACGCTATCCTTGCTTCTACGTATCCAAGAAAGAGAGCCTGCCATATAGCAAACAGCCCTTTACTTTGGCAGTAATATATGTGATAAAAAGTAAAACAGGTATCTTTGAAACGTATTTTTTTAAAATGCAATTACAAAATCTAAAATTAAAAAAAAAGAGAGAGAGAGAGAAATCTTTTGCTAAGTGAGAGCAACAGAAAAAAAAAAAATCCAGTCATTTAGGATCGATGAATACAAAAGAAAGGCAAAAGCTAGATAATGTTTCAGGAAATAACACTGCTACAAGGTTAATTTTGCCTAGTACAACATTTCCTAGTATTGAATTGCCTGATATACTCCCTCAGGGATTGCTCCTGCGCTTGCAATAATCGAGGCTGCTTTTATTGGAAAATCACCTCTGGATGAGATACATACTCTGGAGAGGGCTTTGCATGGGTACAAATAGGCTTTTGGTGCCAGTGCCATGTTGCCCAGGCCAGCACAGTTATAGTTCCCAATCTGTCTGTGCATTCAAGCAGCAAATTCATTAGCAACCCTTCTGGCAGGATGGAAAAATAGACATATTAGGGAAATTTACTTTGAATTGTTTTCAGGATTTGTTGGATAACAGTTCAGTAATCAAATTGCGCCTCCTAACAAGAGCATTAAATATTTTTATTAATAGTGGCAGGGAGGCTGTGGATATTCCTTGAGGTGCGGAACGTTTTACCATAACGCTGTGTGACTTGCAGAGACCAAGGATGAAAGAAGAGATTAGCAGAGTCGGAGTGGGGGTGCCTGTTGTGTCGGAGCTGATTTCTGTTCCGTGTTGCATGGCGAGTTGCAGCGAGTCGTGCAGATGTGACGCGTGTTCCCGTCCCGGCGTGTCCATCGGCCCCCGCCGGCTGGCTCTTGTAGGAGCGGGCTGAATGTTGACAGTGTGGAGCTCTCGCTAGCAAAGGGACGCGGGTTCAGATATATGCAGTGGCTTCCAGGCCTTGTCAAGTGGAAACGGAGCATATTGCAAACAGAGCTTGCTGTGCCTCCAGCCAGCAGCAGGGACACGAGGAGCCCCGCGCACTGGGCCCTCCGCTGACCTTGCGGTGACTTTGAGGCTGGGGCAGTGCTGGGAAGGGCTGATTCAGAGAGACAGGTGAGTGCGGAAGGAAAACCAGGGAGAGATTGGCACAAGGACGGTGAAGAAAAATCTTTCTCAAGAAAGCAGGGAACGTTTTTACGCTCAGAACCAACATGGAGCCTTTATAATCAAGCCCCTCTGGCCACAAACTGACAGTAGTGGGAGAAAAAGATCCTGAGTGCAGCTGCAAGCTCAGGGCTGTGCAGAAGCAAGTGGTCTGCTGGGGGGAGGGCGTGTGGGGAACTTAGTGATGGGTGTTACACTGAGCTCCAGGAACTTCCAGGGTTAAAAGTTAAGATGGTAAAAAATAACCTCTGTACTCTGTTTCCTAATTCCTGTTGTCTTGATTGTTTCACAGTGAAAAGGAGAGCCATCATTGGCATCATAGAATCATAGAATGGCTCAGGTTGGAAGGGACCTTAGAGATCATCTTGTTCCAACCCCCCTGCCATGGGCAAGGACACCTCCCACCAGACCAGGTTGCCCAAAGCCCCATCCAGCCTGGCCTTGAACACTGCCAGGGAGGGGGCAGCCACAGCTTCTCTGGGCAACCTGTTCCAGTGTCTCATCACCCTCACAGGGAAGAATTTGTCCATCCTCCTAAGCTGTTTCGGCACAGAAAGAAGTGGCATATGGCTTAGCACTTTGGGGTCTAGCAGTTAAGTTGCAACTTTCTGCAATACAGCTGCAGTTCGGTTCCCAACGGGCCTCACTTTGTTGATTAGATATATTGAGTCCCTCGTGTCACGCAAAGACTGCGGAGTTGGGGTTATCTTCCTGTCACTTCATTGCAGTTTTCAATAACCAGTGTCATCACATGTAACAGTTTCTACATAATGGAACTTCATGTCGAATCAGATTTGTCTTGGAAGTGAAAGAGCACTGTGAAAAGTCTTCTGAAATACTGATCTCTGAAAAGATTCTGACCCTGGTGCAAACGGGGAGGAATTATTGATGCCCAATTCCATGATCATTCAGGAATACTCAGGAAAAAAAAAAAAAAAGCTATGGGAAGTGGTACGAGTGTTTTTTAAAGGCCTTGCCCCAGCTGCTTGCTGAAGTCGTTGTGCCAAGTGATTAAATATGACTGAACAAATGTTTTCTGAAACCAAAACTGTGATATTTAAAGCCAAGTTCTGTGTAAGTGGAATTACATCAGAGGAAGATCTGAACTTTGGGAACTAACTGATCCCTCTGTATTTCAACACAGTAGCTGTTCAATGCTCACATGCTTTGCTGACAGAGAGCTGCTCCCTTCCTGGTGCTTCCTTCTCTCCGTCCCCTGCCCCTACCTGTGTGGGCAGACGGGGATGCTGAGGGCTTTGCCCACTGGAGGATGCGGGCACAGGCCGGGCTGGAGGTCAGGGTGCAGAGAGAGGATGGGGAAAACTCACAGAATAAATGCTGCCAGCGCAGAGCACACATCACAGGGAGCATAAGCCTGCCCTCGCACCACTCAGAAGTCTGCTGGTGCTGTTAGGAAATCTCCAGAGAAACCTGGTATCTTGGAGAACCTGCTACCCATGGCAGTGCTTGAGGCCATGTCCTTCCCAGAGGACTGCAATATAATGTCTCTCTTCGGTGCCCCTTCTCATGAAGTTTCCAAAACAGAGGAGCTCTCTGTCCTGTGTCACACAGCAGTGTGCTCACAGAGGTTCACCTGCCAGCCCGTGCATCGCCTCCCGCCCCTGGTGACTGCGGCACAGAGCACGGCAGCGCAGGCACTGCTGTAAATAGCACAGGCAGCGACACACATCCGCATGCAGCACTCGCTGTAGTCCACAGTCAGCCTTAACGTGCTGTGAGCAGGGTGGCTGCATACGAGCGTGCCACAGCTCCTAAGCCTGGCATTCACAAGCTACAAAGGCTCTCTGTGTCCCATGTCCAAGAGTGCCCATCCCGCAGTCTTAATTCTTGGCAGTTACCGACAGTTTTGTGAAATGATTTTTTTAATGTGACAAAGTCACTTCAATTACACAGTCATTATAAGTTTTGCCAAGGTTGACTATGGATCGTTTTGTGTTCATTAGAGCACAAAATTAGAATTTTCACTGCAGCAACTGTAAACAGTACTGGCTCAAAGGAGCTGAGCGTTTTCCCCCCATAAAATCTTGGATAAGCTATAATTGAGGAATTCCATGGTTTTTGACAGATTTTAATTTCTTTTAACTGCCTTCTGGGTTGCTGTTCTTTTTCTTCTTCTTTCTAGGCCTTGATATATTTATTTTGGTCTAGAAACTGAATGACTGGTTCCCTTCAACATGGTGACATTGCTGCACTGTGCATGAGCCAGCAGGTGCAGCCAGTGCCTTTCAAAGGCTGAATATATTATTTCTTCAACTTCATCAATGTTTTTGTTTGGTTCTTGTCACTCTAGACCCTGTCGTGGTTGTAAAAGCCATAAATGGTCTTCAGGAAATAACTGTTTCAGAAAATACTTTGTCATCTGCTTCAGTCCCACTGAGCCCCGTTAAGCTTTCACTTAAGTAATTTCAGAGATTATTGCTTAAGTAATAATCAACGTTTCTATTTAATATTCTTTTGAATTTATGAATATATATCAATGAGTTTGNCTTGAATACCAACCAGCTTTCTTTCTTTTTTTTCAGCATAAAGAAATTGCATCAAAACCGATCATTTCGTGTATGAAAAAGTAAAGCAAATAGGAAATAAATCCAGCACAGGTTTTCAGCACAAGCTTTTGAAAGTCGTCTGGAACTAATAAAGAATTGGAGTAGCTCTTCTTGTCTGTGTTTAGCAAAAATAAAAAAGATCCAGAAAAGCATCTTGGAAAGAAGATTACATTTGTCACTTGATTCCTATAGTAATTTCTTTTAGGTTAATTTAACCTTTTTATTACTGAGTTAGCTCACTAGAAGCAATAGTGTAGTAAGGAGTGGGAGACTGCTTAGTAGAAAACACAAGCAAAATGTTTCGTGTGCTCCTTGTTCGGGCTCAAGGTGAACCCGTGCTGCCCTGCCTCCCTTCTCTGTCGCTTGGGATTAGGGAGTCTGCGCTGCTCCTCACTTGTGCTTCACTTGGAGGAATTTCTAGGCTTTGTTTTCAACCTAATGTATATTTACAAACGAGGGGAGAAGACAGAGACTATTAAGAAAGTAGCAAAGAATTTCAACAGACAACTCTGTCAGAGCCTGCACAGCAGCCGTCCTCTGCATTCTACAAATCCAGTGCACGCTTCTCTTGGCATGTGGCATGCTCACGTCTTGCCAATGGGATGCCCAGTCCTTAGCATTTTTTTTTTTTAGATATAGTATGCCTTGATAATGTCATTCAGGATAAGATCTGTCAGCAAATGCCCCAGCAGGCTTTATTAGCTTATTCCTCCTAGCAAAACCTGGAGCTACTGTGAATGGGGACAGCAGACAGCAAAGGCATATCTCTCCCTCTTAAAATAAATGTGTTTAACAAGATGATGAACTATTTGCATTCCAAATTTGCAATTAGCACTCCATGAACACACAATGAAATCATCCAAGTGGCAGATAATGTGTTAGATGTATATAGTTAAACTTTCATAGATTAAACAGACTATTAAGTATGTGGTAACACAGCTACAATAATAAATTTTATAGAAATCGGTGTAGTCTGAATTGTATGAGAGCTCATTGAAATCTGGTTCTCTTATTAAAACTGTGAAGTATGTATGTTGGTGAATGCATATGTGTGCGTGCAGGCATGCAAATTACTAAGTGGAAAGATTAGCAAATTATGGATTGGGTAAGTCTTACTGTATGTAGGATAACATTTTCCTTCAAAGCACATATAAAGGTTTGATTCTGCAACTTTATTCTCAACCCTGTAATTTTACACTAGCTGGCATAAATTAGCAAGCTAGAAGTCTAAATATATGTCTGAAATGCCTCTCAAAAGAAATAACAAGATGAATGCGCTTGGTGAAACAGGAGCAGTGTATGTAAGATATCTGTATGCATTTCTGCACGTTCATCGGTTAAACTTAAGCCAGGGAAAGGAAAGAGAAACTCTTCAACTTCTGCAGTTTATCTGTGTTGTTTGTAGTCTGGAGTTCTCTGAATATATTTCCTTTTAACTTCAAGGACTTTCAGTCTGTAAAGAAATTGGCAATGCCAAGCGCTCCTTCTCTACCAAATGTGCTCATGTTTGAATCCAGACAGTGCCTTACTTGCATTAATGTGCTCAGTGGTCTGCTGGAAATCAGTAAAATGATGAGGCGCAGTGAAGGGGGAAGGCGGGCCTTCCACATTTATTTATTCTGGATAAATGGTGCCCATTAATCTATCATGAAAATATGGAATTAGCAGGGAAGAAACCACAGTTGCAAATTTGGCAGTTGCTAGCATGCACAGATGGTCTTTCAGCATTTTAAGATTTTCCAGTCTTTTGATATTGATACCAGCATTGAAAAGTAGCTTGTGTATTGCTAATGTTTATCTAGAATATCCATAGAAAAATAACATTGAATATTTTGGGTAGTTCAATCTCCTCACAGCATATTTGCATAAAGCTCTTTAATCTTAAAGGTAAACTTTTTATGCTCTGTCTGCCGTTGGTTATTTTAAGAAGCGTAATTGGAGTGTGGTTTCCTTAAATAAGAAAATCTTCATTTAGCCACTCTAACCAGACAAAGACCTTAGAAATATAGAGGCTCTTACGTGTGGGTCCTTGAGCGAAGTTTGGTGGCTGGTAGTCAGAATGGCATTCCTAGTGTTACAAATTGTATGGTTCTTAGTAAAGCAGGGTTCTGAAAACTAGGATGTTGAGTCCCTCCTTCGTACTGTGTGGAGGGCTGTTTACCATGTACTTTGCTAGCACAGGCTGATTCTTGCTCACTGTTATTCCCCATAGCTTCACCAAAGCTGGGAATCTGACCTTGGCAATGTCTCCATTCACAGGAGCTCAGGGCTTGAAGTCAAGGAGGAAGGATTATGTCACCTGCTTAATTTGCTTTGGGAATGTTTGATTAAGTCTTTAAAGACTTTGTCAAAATAATTCACAGAAGAAGTCGCAGAATAATTCTTGCTAACTCTGCTTTGAGTTTGCTCTCAGCTGATCCAGAAGATACAGTCCCTTAAATGAGAGTGTTCTGAAATGCACCTTCTGAAGCACTGTGGTTGTGTACACCACCCACATCTGCTCAGGACAAAGGCGTCTTCACCTACAAACAGCCCAAGGTGCTTTGTATTAATAATCTGCAAACACTGTTGGGGAAAAAACAAGCAAACAAAACAACAGCAAAACAAAACACCAACACAAAAGTATTTATCTCAGTGCACAGAAAATTTTAATCTGGTGAAAAAGCAAGATCTGAGAGGCAAAAGTAAGGTGGAAGTTTTAGATGTGTGACAGAATCACTGTGCACCATCTCTAGTGCATCCAGGTGTATAGAAATCATTTCCATAGAGAGACAGATGGCCAGTCAGACAGACCAACAAATGAACATGGGCATCTGGATACACGAATGCCAACGCTGCATTATATTAGAGCATATAGGTATACTTCTAAGAGGTTTTTTGTTGTTTTTTTGAAAAAACGAGACCAATACCTACCACACAGAGAAGTGGTTGTGAGGAACTAAATATTAGGTACTAATTGGAAAATGTTCTAATTACCATTCAGCAGGATTATTCCCCAGCATCCTTGTGGATAGCATAGAACAGCCCCAGAGAACCTTACTGCTTCAGACGGTGGTGGGAATCTGTGATGCACGTGGCCAGATTTCATGTACCACCTCAGAAACATAACGTGGCTTTATGTGCCTCTTCTGCAACCACCTAACACTGTTGTCAGGTGTTTGGTGTGCACTGAATGGTGCAGTTGATGCAACAGGAGGAAGGGATGCCATCCAGAGGGAGCTGGACAGGCTTGAAAAGTGACCCACAGGAACCANTAGCCCAAAGAAGAGAAGGCTCCGGAGAGGCCTCACTGTGACCTCCCAGTACCTGTGGGGAGCTTATAAACAGGAGGATTGACTTTTTACATGATCTAATAGTGATAGAACAAGGAGGAATGGCTTTAAACTGAAAGAGGGGAGATTTAGGTTTGACATGAGGCAGAAATTCTTTACCCAGAGGTGGAAAGGCCCTGGGACAGCCCAGAGCTGTGGGTACCCATCCCTGGAGGTGCCCAAGGCCATGGATGGGCCCTGGGCGGCTGAGCTGGGGGCACCCAGCCCATGGCAGGGGTGGGGCTGAGGGCTGGGAGGGCCCTTCTGACCTGAGCCATTCTATGATTGTATGATACATCTTAACTGGCTGATCTTTTTCTAGAAAACTACCATACTGGTCGGTCTGACCTGTATTTTTGTTGAATTTTCCTGACAAACCGTAGTACCTTGCAGTTGTCCACTCTGAATTTTATCCTTTTTCTTCAGATCTTCTCTTCAGTTCATGAGGATCATTTTGTATTCTGTTCCATCCTCCAAAATACTTGCAGACCTTCTCACATGGGTGTTATTTGCTAATTTAACAAGCATACTCCCTATTGTCTCATCCAGACTGTTAATGATATTCTAAAATGTCCAGGTCTATCATATAACTACTGTGACAGTAGTTAGGCTTCAGTCTTGATGGATATTTCTTGCCAGATCTATAATAAAAATGTAATATAATAATGATGACGATTTGAGCGATTTATGTATCTATAACAGCTTACCAGAATGGATCAACCCTTTAAAATCTTGAAATGGCTGCACACATTTCAGGACTTCCTATGTAAGTCTGAAGATCCTGAAGGATGTGAACTTTTCAGCTTTTTTTGCGTGTATGTGAAGCTTCAATTTAGCAAGACACAAAATTGCACACAACAAACAAACAAACAAACAAAAAAAAAAAAACAGCTCACAGGAACCCATTTTCAAGTCCCTGCCCAGCAACTGGAGGCTCTGCAGTCCTGATTGTATATTTGCTAACCCACTGCTTATGAATTTCTTGAAATACTGTCCATGTTCTTGCTGCAATGGCAGTTATTTTGTTTTATATACTCCTGTTTTGTTGTGAAAATAGTATTGAGGAAAATCCCAAATTCCATTCTAGTCTACCTGACATTTAGAAGAGTAATGCATATCCTACACCACAGACGGACAGAGTTGCAAAAGTAAAACAAAGATGGAAGTGGCTGAAAGCAGAAAGAAAGAACTCAGACATCAAGCTAGACTTAGAAATAAGCATGCTAAATTGTTGTTTTGTGAGGAAAAACTGACCTTGGTCAGCTTTAACAAGTGTTATCTTCACTTATTCCAGATACTGCTAGAGGAATTTCTTTGCTTGTTTAATATCAACAAGCAATTTGTCTGGACTTCACTCAGCAGTCATACACAATCATATCATCACTCATGCACATACTCCAAAATTCCTGCACACATTTCAGGAATAAAGCTGTGCATCTAATGTATGCAGGGGGTTGTTCAGGATGCATACTCTAGCACATTTATTTCAGTTTCTCTTTTAAAAGCAGCCATTTTGAATTCATTTTTAACGTGTAATCATGTTACAGTCAAATGATCTTTTAATCACTGCTGTAACAGTCTTGGTAACAGCGTAAACGATTCCCTGTTCCTTTTGTCCTGTGCCATCGACTGCAGTGAATTTCTCAGTTCCTCGTCCTAATTTGCCCAGATAGAGGCATATAGAGACCTACATACAGCCTGCATCCCAGAAACTCCCAGCCCTCACTCTCTTTGCACCTTCCTACACAAGTTCACTGGCATTTGGAGAGCACTTGCAAAGCCGTGTTCACTTGGGCATATGTACAGTGCTGTTCAAACGTAGAGCCTTAGTTTTTTACCCTATCCTCTCCTGAACAAAATGTCCTGGAACTCAGCTTCCAGGCTCCGTTGGGGTGTTTGTGTGTTGCTCACTGCACTTGTGAATGCCTGATTGTTTTATTCTGCTTCAACTGAGTTACCTGGGCCTATCTCTTAATTTCTTAATTTGCCAGAGTAAAGGCAGAGTCATGGGTTTGTGATTTGGACCTATTAATATTGTCATTCTGTTCATAAAAGCATTTCTGACTCATTTTTGTGCTGTAACTCCATCAAAGACAACCTTTTCTTGCCCCTACAATCATTGTACAATGAGCAGCCTTTTAAAGAAAAGTGATCTTCTCCAACAACAAAGCCCAAAGACATTAGTTTTGTTGTCCCTTTTCTAGTGTACCCAGGAGAAAATCTATCCTCCGTCAGGCTCATAAGTGAGAACTCAGGGAACAATTTCACGTGTGTTTTTCCGTTTAGGTTCCCAAGTGCCTCTGTCTATTTGCTTTGACCTTATGTTGAAAAGTTACAAGTTACTAGCATTCATCTTCTCCGTATTTTTCTGTGACTGTAATTCAATGTAATACAAGCATTCCGAGACAATTAGAAATGCAGTCTATATAGCAACCTGCACTCAAAAATTTAGTGTAAAACACTAACCTACTTTGAAGAGTCAAACCCCATCAAGAAGATGGGGTTATTGAAAGCCCTGAATCTGTTCTTCATAAGCTTTACACTTTGTTCGTATACTAGACTGCATCTTAAGTATAAACCTATCATCAGGTTTAGCAAATCAATACCATAAGAGTGTGAAATGGTCCCCAGAAATCTCCAGAATGCCATTTCACAGCAAAAGCAATTGAAAAAGGAGCTGCAGTGGAATATCTTATGAGATAGCCATTTAGATCACAAAAGGATCATAAAAGTCAGAAGCAGTTTGTTTGAAGCAAGGTTCATAATATAACCATACAGAACTTGCTGGGAAGAAAGAGGAAAATTGCAAACCAATTTGTGGTTACGGCTTTTTCTGTCAATTCTACAGGGATTTAAAACTTGTAAAAGGTAGAACTTCTGCTATCTTACATTGTTCAACCAGAAAGAGATGGCTATAATCGTAGTAACTAAACAAACACCAATTATTGAAAGACAGTATAGTCTTTATTAACTTCAAAGCAATTAGTGCTTCTTTAATTCATTTACTGCTGAGCAAGGTGGTATCAGGCAGTGCCATTTGTCAGCAATCTGAGCATCTTTTGAGGTTTGCCTTCCTATTCTCATATTTGTCAATGAAGTTTTGATACTTTCTCTTCCCTTGCAGTAGAGGCACTAACAAAAGCATTAAAATGTTTCCATGGGCAAATACCGCCTGAGCATGCCTCCCTGTCTCAAACACTTTGAATCATGGAGCTACGTATTTCTTAAAAGACTGCACCGTCCCCGTGCAGGGTAACAGGTGCAGAGCAGTCTGCATGAGGTGGTATGTCACAAAGCAAAACGTACCACAAATAACTCCATTCATTTTGTCATGTCCATTCCATTCTCCGAGTGTCTTGTACACACTATTTGAATTCCTATGTAATCTTCACTCTTCAGTAAGAGCTAACAGCTTCCCTGACTAACTAGAACTCAAGTGAGATTTAAGTGAATTCCTCCGATCACTGGAAACCATATTAGGTTGCAGTTGCAAGTCCTTCAAATTTCTTTTTTTTAATCTCTATGATTCATGGCTGATTACACGCTAATATGGAGCCAGTCTACCTTCGTCCTTTCTTGCTTCCTTTCTTTAAAAAAATATCTAAACAATAAAAACAGTTTCTGTTTCTTCTTCTGCTAGCATTTCTCTTTGAAGAGTGGCACTGCTTTAATAAAGATATAGGAAATGAAATTTCAGCTATGTTACACTCAATCAGATTACTTTGGACAAATGAAAAGTAATACTGCCTCCTGTAATACCATTAGAAGAATTGGTATTGCAGAGCTGCTCTTAGACCACAGAGCACCGGCCATTAGAGGCCCGATGCAGTTTACCCTTTGGTGACACTGCTGTGCCGTGCTGCTGGGCAATGTCTCCATGGTGAGCTGTGGACACAGGAGGTGCAGGGCCAACATGCTGTGGTGCACTGCTGAGGCCAAGGCCCAGGGCTCCAAGCACAGTCAGGCTGCAGGAGAGCAAAGGGACGGATGCCCAGGGAAGGGATGCTCTCCGCAGTGCTGTCTGTGGGTTGAGGCACAGCCCCTACCTCTCCGTGAAGTCCCCATGGAGCACCTCTCCACAGTCCAAGGGATTAGACAGGATTCTTCAGTTATCTATGGCCAGGTCCTCATTAGTGTCTTTATCTTGTGGTAGTCCTAAGGATTTCACAGCTGTATAATGGAGTTAAAACATGGAGGCTGAACTTTTCCTGCCACTTTCCCACTGCGCGATGTTGCCTGCTGCAGGGAGCCGCACCTGGAGGACCACCGGGCTGTCCAGGCATGGCAGCGTGGCAGAGTTTTGCTGCCTGCCTCTGTGCAGAGTTGCCAAAGAGCCCTTTCATCACACAGCCACAGTCACTGTCATGCTGGGGCCCCTCGGGCGCTGCTCTGCGGTGGGCCGTGCCGTTACCCAGAGCCACGCTCACCTCAGGTTGTGCTCATGACTTCCTGAGCGACTGCTGTTTGCTCCTCAGCAGCTCAAGTCCTGGGCTGCAGAGTGCTAAATGAGTGTTTGAAGTGATTAGGCATTATTTATCTGCAGTTAAGAACAATGCATTTCATTCATGTCATCATTTACTGCACATATTGGGAAAGTTATTGGGCTCTTTGGGCGATTTCTTTTCCAGGAAGTGAGCGTGGCATCCTTTTTATCTTACATAACCTTCCATTTACCTCCCAGCATCTGCTTTCTGGATCACCACTTTCCTTTCAGTTTTGCACATACTCTTGTGTCTGAAACAATGAGAAAAGACACACATTAAAACATCTGTTCTAATCCATTTATCAGAGAGGGACAATTACAAATAGCACTTTAGCAATTAATTAGTAACCTTATTCATTATATAAACTCAAATCATGCTAAGCCAGCCTCGCTTCCTTTGCATGATTTGCACCATTTTTATCATCTTGTACGACTGACACTACTGAAATAAATTTCTCAATGTGGCTCAGAAAGACAAAAGCAAATTATCTCTATCCCCATGTGAATGTTAATGAGCAGGAGGCTGGAGTGCACCATCTCTGCCACTTATTGCCGTGTCCTTTGTTGCAGGCTGGAAAAAAGGACATCTTAATTACTAAATGCCACTAGAAAATCCTCTGTCCTTGTTTGTGGCTAGCCAGAGCTCTCTTCTAGCACGGGGCCATTGGTCTCTCTTAGCCGTGTCAGGAGCAAGGTCGGTGCACTGCTGCACTCTGTGGGCTGGCTGCGCTGACCAGCATGTAGAACTTCACTGTGTTTAATAACTAAAGCAAACACACCTGACAGCTTGGATCATCTGCAGGCTGGAAGCACAGGTCACTGATAGCCATTCTGTCATTACAGCATAACACACAGCCCTGGGTGGTGTGACACAGCACATCTCCATTTACTTTGTTAGATCACCATCGTTTCGTACCAGTGAAGGCTTTGACCCATGAATCAGAACCTCTCCTGGTGTATCTCTATCGATTGCTTTGGAGTTACCCCAGCAGAGAATTTGGCTCCAAAGCATTGCAGAAACAAAGGCTGACGAGGTGAGAAGGGCTGCCTGCTGGAGCCGCGAGGTGGTTGGGGCATACGGAGAAGACAGACGGTTTGTTGTTTTGAGTAAGCAAACTAATGCTCAAAATGAAAGATTCTTTTTTTAATCCTACTTATTAAATAGAATGTAAGTAAATGCTTGCCTTACATAGCTAAGCCTATCGCAGTGTTAAACTCTCCAAGCAGGGACAGGCTCAGTTCTGAGTCACCCTCATGTAAATCCAAAACAATTCAACTTTTGTGAAGGAAATCTCTATCAAAGTAAGAAAAATAAAATCCATTCCTTCCTAGCTCACTGTTAGGACTTGCAGTCAAAATAGATTTTATTACTAACGGTCGCTTTATGAAACACTACCAGCAATGAGAACAGGGACCAAGAGACTCTGTCTGTGGCATGCAGCTCTTGCTAGTGGTTGGGAGTGAAGTTCAATGGCTTCACTGCCACCAGAGATGTTTGGGGAGATCTTGTCTTAAAGCTGTGAGTACTTTTAGTAAAACTGAACAGAAAAGGAAGAAGAGCATGATGTTTTGCTATGAAGTTGTGGAGGTTTGGTTTACTTTCTTGTAATTCACAGCAGTAGCACGTTGGGGGTATGGTTTAGGATCGGCTCCAGCTCTCAGTCAGGTTAACGTGAGCTGCATTGGTTCCTCCAAGACGTGCAGTTGTACTCGAGTTCTGTGTGGAAGCAGGGAGATGTGGCTGCACACACACCTACGCGCATCGTGTGTCCCAGACAGCTACTGAGGGGCCTTCACACATCTCGTTTTGCAAAATGCAAAACCAGCATGTAACAAAGTCTTTAAAATGTGAAGCGAGCCTAACTGATGCAGAGATGTCTGTCTGGCTTGTGAATAGCCCGAAACGACTCTTGTCAGAGATGTGAACAATTCGGTGCCGTGGGGGCTGATACAGATGATGATGCGGCTGCTTCAGCATCTGGAACACAAATAGACAGCGTGGACATCCTCAAGGTAACACAGTGTTGGCATTGGTAGGGTGAATTCCCCCTACGCAGTGGGAAGTGGATGCGTGAAAAAGTGGATCGGTACGGAAGATGTGTGGGGGAGATTTGGACGTGAGCATGTGCCAGCATTTAGCAAGATATAAATGGATGTCCCTGGTTGTATTCCACTGCAGCAGCATTCTGCATTTAGAAAGCTGGAGAAACTGCTCTGCTAAAGTCTAGTCCAGTGGCCTAAAAACAAGACATTCAGTAACAATCCTAATCTTCTCTCCTTGCCTTTTTTCCCCAAAATCTCTGTGGTATTGTTCGGACAATTCAGAACTTTCTGGCCTGGCTGCCAAGATTGAGACATGTTAAAAATCCTTATAGAAATAAGAAACACTACAAGTTTTGCTTGGGATTCAGATAGTAATTGTGGGAAATGCACGGGAATTTGGAATAAGATATTTTATTGAAGACTTCATATATTGAATAAAGATACTGAGTGTTCCCATATGTGTGTACTGTATACATCCTGAATGGCATGAAGAAGATAATCACCCTCATAATTACATCAGTACAAAACCTAGATGTAGAGAAGGGCCTGAAAACTCTCAGCAGGTTCTCTTTTGTCTTTTTGTGGAAGTAGGTGAAGTAACAGACAGTTGTTCATGCAGAAGAATGAGGAAAATTCTAGTGTAGCCTGAAAAATTGGCCATTTTTTTACAGAAAACTGAAACATATGAATTCAGCTATATAAAGTGGTTTTTCATAAATATCTCCAATCAAATAAAATATTTTGACAGTCTTGAAAACATACTTTTATTAAATTGACTGAAAGGTTCTGTTGTCTTTGTATTGCACTGTACAAGACTCATCCCTCATAGACAGGATGCAGCCGACTCAGAGCTCTCAGCAGAGACTGCACTCTGAGGTTAACTTATTATATAAAACAGCTTAATTCGATTTAATAAAACAAAATATTTCATTGTGGATGATATTTTCTCAAAATACTTTGTTTGAGTTTTCCCAACAGAAATGTATTGCTTTGGAGGGAAGTTTGAAATTTTCTTGCAAGTAGCAATGCCAATTTTAATGAGATTTTGTTTTTGTCAGATCATCCTGGGGGGAAATTTCTCAAAGCTCTGCTATCTACTCCATAGAACAGCTAATTAGGATTGCGCTTTTCAAGCCCCACTCTGGGGAAGATCTGTGGGATCTGTGGTACCACCTTTGCTCAGCACTGGAGCACCAGACCCTTGGATAAGTTAGATTGCAGTACCCCCAGCAAACTGCCAGGCAGGATCAGGCCGTGGGCCTCTGCAGGGCTGTCTGTGAGGTGGTACCTTTAGGTGGTACCTTTAGTTTCAGTTTTACCCACAGCAGAGGGGTGAAGGCCACTGCAGATGCTGAGCTGCTGTTCAGCAAAGGCAGCTGGAGCTGACTAAAAATCCTAAAGAGGATTTTGTTCAAGCCCGTTGGGCCCAAGGTGATTGCTGAACACTACAATCAGTGTCCTTTACTTTTTCTTTTTTTTAAGTTTGATTGCCCTCACATGAGTCTGGAAGGCAGAGAAAGGGCTGTGGCAGTACAGATTCCTGTGATCTCCCCTTGCCATGTAATCAGAAGAGCTCTGCAATTGAATATTTCACAATAATCACTGCATTTTCAATAGGGATGATATAAAAGCAAATATCAAGGCCTCTGGCTGACAAAAGCAGAATACAGAGGGAAAATATGAAAATAGTAACTTACTTCAGCAATAAAGAGAGTATATTTTATACTGCAGTTTTTCTTTTTGTTAAATCATGACTTTCTAGTAAATGACATCCCAGAAGATATTTATCAAAGCAGGAAAGCACTAGAAAGGAGCACCCTGCATTCACTTTAATATTTCTCCTTTTCTTCTGACATTTTCTTGCCTAGAGATGTAATTCCATTAAATATGTACATTTTTGACTGGAAGACTTCTTCATGTATCTTTCAGATGAATCTTAAAAGTACATAAGGTCTGTAGGGCAGGTTTTTTTAAGTGCAAATGAGGTGCACAGTAGAATATTGTCTATGAGGCTTTTCAAATTATTTATATTCCTGCAGTGCTTTACCTTTCTCTTTCTGTGGTAATGATAAGGAAGAAGTGAGGCTCTGGTGCACCTTCTGTGGAGCACTGTCAAACAACATTAGTCATATTTAATATCTGACATACAGGAACTCACTTTGGCTGATCTCCATTTTTATCGGGTTTATTGGATGGTATCATGTCTGTGACTTCCTCTGAT
Organism: Penelope pileata; assembly: GCA_013396635.1. Lineage (NCBI taxonomy): Eukaryota > Metazoa > Chordata > Aves > Galliformes > Cracidae > Penelope > Penelope pileata. The sequence continues at coordinate 537,414 of WBMW01004086.1, read as the reverse complement.
CCACACAGAGCATCAAAGTATTAAGACCTGTTAGACCCATGACTGGTCAGTGTTAGGGCCCTGTAATGCTCTTGTGGATGGATACAAATTAACATTCCCTCATTAAACATACTTTGCAGTGCAGGTGAATCTGCTGTAGGAATAATGACAGCTAAATGCTCTGCTGGCCCCCAGCCATGCCCACTTGTGCTGTTCTCCTCCAGCCTTCTCCTGAAGCTGTGTAGAGCTGGCCCGTATCAGTGCTGGAATGGATGTACTGTCCAGGTCACTTGGGCATTGCTGAAAGTGGAATGAGGGCTAATTGGGTGGCTCTTCTCCCCGCACCAGCCTTGAAACAACAACCTCCTGTTGGGTTGGAGGCCTCTGTGCTGTAAGAGGTGCTGCTTCAGATCTGGTGTACAACAAAGGTCCCAGCCATTTGCAGTCATTAATTATTTCATTGCTTTCTCATAAGAGTTTAAGTTAAGAGTATTAATCCGGGTGTTCGAGCCAAATTGCTACTTCAGTAATTATAATGTGCCTAAATGTCTGCCTGGGCTGCTGCTAGTGTCATCCTCCTCACATTATCTCTGAACATCTCAGGCCATATTTCAGATCCCACAGCTGAATAACTTATCCCACAGTTGTGCAATGACCATGGTTGTACTGAAGAAATATAAAGGGCGACGTTGAAGTAAAGATCAGGAGGGTAAGGCTTTGCTTTCTCCAATTGTGTAGATAAGACATTTGGTAAATTAAACCACTGCAGAGAAGAGGGTCTTCAGCAGGAGTAAGGAATGACAAAATGATCTATCAAGTCTCTGTGGGAGGAATTTGAGAGCTGAGTAAGTCTCTCCAAAACTTGCTGGCACAGATATTTACACTTCCAATAGTGTTACTTAGCTACAATACCTCCAGATAGCCATGTGGTCAAGGGCTCTGGGAAATGTTAGGCCACCTTCAGTCCACAAACTCAGGCCACTCATATGTATTCTTAACAAAAACAGCAAATTGTTCAACAGAGCCCCTCTTTCTGTTGCCCTGGCTGCAGCTACTCACATGCATCTCCTCAGCTCTCTTCCCAAGACTTCCCAGTTGTTCCATCTTATCACAGACTTTCTCGTGCTGCCCCTTTCATCTGTTACTTCTGATTTTTGCTTTCCTCTCTTTAATTCCCCTTAAAGCCACACTTGCCAGTAGTCTCCTTTTGTTTAGTGACTCCCAAATCTGGCATTCCGGATCTTGCCTAGCTCGGGACTGTGGCACCATGTCACGGGTTTGAGTCACGGTATGGAAACCCGTGAAGGCATCCCCCACACAAAGCAAGTGCTCACACTGACCTCCTTTCCCAGGACAGAGTCTGTTCCCTCACCTGCAGCGGTAAACTTTACTGGGGACAAGAAACGGCTGGGCAAAGTTATCTTGCCTATCCCCCTTAAATATCTGTTCTCCTGCAGACGATGGGCAGCTTCCCCACACGCGAGCAGCAGCTATTGAGCTGAGGAAGGGACACGGAAAATGTCTTCCTCCTGATTCTCTCTTATTTGTTGTACAGAAGCACGAGTGTTTACTGGGATGGTTGTACTAAATGTGTATACATACAACTTGAACAAAATACAGCAAAAATCAGGTCTGTGCCTCGTCCTAGAGACTTAAAAGTATTTTTCTCAAAGATGATACTTAGCTTTTTACAGGAATTTAGTTTACTGTTAAGTTGCAAGTTGTAGAATATTAATAAGCCTCAATTGTGGTCATCACTAAAAAAGCCAAAACCCCAAATAATTGGCGCCCATGTATTAAAACATGTCATACTCCTAGTGTCCTGTATACAGACTGTAGCTTTGTGGCTGCTCTTGCAGTTCAGCTCTGTTCGGCTTGGAACTTGGAGGCATGGGCACAATCTTGGTCTCCACCTTCCCCACCAAAACTCTCCTTGTGTTGTCCTTGCACATGTTGATTTTGCTGTTGAACTTCATTCATAGTTTAGTCTGCTATGATAATATGCCTTCACCTGAAGTTCCTGAAGTGTTTTTGGACTGGTGAGTGTTCCCAGCTTCCTTCTCCTCCTTTCCAAGTGTGTGGCTACTTGGTCCCACGTCTGGAAGGAAATACCCATTTCTGTTCAGGTTCCTCCTGGTTCCCTAGCTGAAAGAGGAGTCTGCCATTCAGAGCTGAAGTCAGACACTGTGAATAGGAGATTTTCTTTATCTCCCACTGCCAGTTCAACCCTCTCTAGAAGTCTGTAGGCTTATTTATGTAAATATGGCCCTCTCCAGTGGCACCAGCCAGTGGCACCAGCAGCCCACTGAGGCCCCAAGTCTTCCCACTTTTTCCTGAAGCTCAGGGAAGTGGTTACCTTTCTTTAATTGTTCATTTGCTGTATGGAATTATTTCCCCTTCCCGAGTCATAATTTGGCTTTCAAATGGCACTAAGGTCTGCAGTTGTAACTGCACACAAGTTTTAACAGAGGTTAATTCAAAGAATAATTCATCTAACTTTGGCTACTGCAAGAGAGATGTTGAGTTATATCCAAATCTTTTACCTGCTCAAGGAGTTCTTGTGCCTGCTGAATTCTGCAAAGTGTTGCCTGATAGCATCTCCCATCAGCTCGATATTTTCTCAGAAGTGTTTGAACTGTGGCAGTTCTAGTTGCACTGCAATCATTGTCAGGAAAAAAAAGAATTTGTCTTTCAGTTTAACACTGAGGCTGCAAAAACTTCACCTCCATGTTTCCTTCCTGTGGGCTGCCTGGCTGCTGCTCTCCACGTGCACGCTCCATCCCCAGATGTTTTGATAGCATCTCTGCTGATAAGTACTAGCAATACATCAACAAATACAAGTGTAAGGTAAATAATCACCATCAGCAGAAATATATAGTCGAGACAGCATGTTTTGAAATACACAGAGGTGAGAGCCTGTGATCCCCGGAAGAGCCAGGACCCACGTGCACGTCACCATATGGCTGCAGACACCTGTGGGATCTGGTAGGAAGACTTGTCAGCAGTTTTTCCTTTGCACTCACGTAGCAGGATGCAAAGTGCATGCATCTCTTCATGTTTTACATGGAAAGCATCTGAAGACAATGGATGAGACATTAGCAAGGCTGTGTCTCAGGATGAGACATTAGCAAGGCCACGCCCCGAAGAGAGAACACATACTCATGCTAGGAAAAAAATTATATTTTATGCCTGTCTGTCACAGGAAAGTGGTTGAGAAAGGGAACAACACTATGTGCAGTGCCTTCTTTTCTCACCAGGTGTTCCCTGCCTGAATCTCATCACGCCTAAAAGAACTCCTCTAAGGCTTCTTGTCCCCAGCACATTAGATAATTGTTATATCCTTGTTTTCTTTTCTTCATATTTCCAGCATTGATAGCAGCCTGAGGGAAGAAGGACGGGGAAATATGTTGCTCCTACAAAATCACTGTAGGAAGAATAGCCAGAACATAAATGATATTGTTTTGGCTTCAAAAGGGTAAGCAGGTGTCTTAGGAGTCCCAGAAGAGCAATGTGCGAGCTTGTACAAACAGCCTCCGAATCACGCCTGGTTGTTATTCACACAAACAGAGTTGAAACTATTTGAATTCTACAGTTCCCAGAATTCAGATGGTGCACAATGGCCCATAATGAACAGCACCTGTGCTTACCTCAATTACTACACAGAGCTGAACAACAGCAAGAAGGGCTTTCAAGAATATTTTTTCAATAATGGATTTAGTTATGTCTTTCATAATTGGATTCAAAAGCTCAAAATTTCATTTTGCAAACTTGTTCATGAAATTTGTATGAAAAAGTCTGGCGTTTATTCAAAAGAAATACTCTATGAACAAGAAATTGCAAAACAGCCAACTGCTGGTAACTAAGCAGCCAAATTATAGTCCAAGCACTTGGCAAATACACCGTCTTTTTTATTATTTCAGTAATTGAATTTCTGTTAAAGCATGGAGCATAATTTAACATCAGGAATTTATTTATAATACAATAGTGCTTCAGTAATAAATGCATTATTATTGTCACTTTTAATGGAGTCTTATGTATTCCCTCAGAGACTATGTGGCAGACTCTCAGACAACCACTGCATCAGTGTTGTTTGTAGACAATTGAATTAATTGAACACAGGGTCATTAACTCGACCTGAATACCTCTGATTGCTTCTGTAAATAAGGTTAGAGAGCAAATGGCTAATCTTTGTTGTCATTATAGATTCTTTTTACATTTTCACACTGCCTTGTATATTAAGATCATTTTGCTAAGCAGGTTTTCAGGCTGTCGGCGTGTTTACAGTATTGTCTTGCATGGCACACAACCATAATTGTATCAGACTTACATTTCATTTCCCATATCTGTATAAAACATGATACTGGAGAGAGACCTATTCTGAATTGCAGCACATAAAAACCATTGGACCAACAAATTAATAAACCAAAATGAATAAACTGTAGCATTAAAAAATAATCAAATCACAAAACAAAAGTTGATTTTGTTTGCTTTTGTTTGAAAATTTCAACCTGCAAGACTTGCCAGGGATAATACAGTGAGGCCCCTGCTCAGTTGGGAACATGACCCCCAAGGCCAGCCCTGTATACCAGCCTGTGAGTTAACTGCTATCCAGACCTTTGGCACGGATTTTCTTGGAAAATGAGCAGCTGGCTGTCATTTAAGCACAAACAGAACACAGATATTTTCAAGGGAAGAACCAAGTGAGCACACTGTTCCATTTCTCAACAAACTTAATAAAGAATGTAGCCTGAGAGGTCTAGGAAGGCATGTGTCAGGAACAAGAGGCACCCTAGGCTTGAGAAGGAGGTCAGATTCACATTGAACTCAGGGATACCAGCTTGTCAGCACTCCCACATTCTACCACATACTAAAAAAAAACCATTGCTTTCTCAGAAACAGTCTTGTAAGTAGAAGAAAACAGCTGGCAGTGTCTTATAATATGCCTCGTATTTGCATGTATTTCTTTCATTCTAAATTTGTATGCGAGATGGGCTTGAACCCAAACCCCAATATGCAGTGTGAGTTATCCAAACTCTGGAGCCAAGTGTGGGATACTGAGTCCATCTGTAACCTAGACGATAAGTGATGTTTTATGAATTCAGATTCAAAAATAACAGCCTCTCTGCTTCACAACCAGCAAGTATAGCTTTCAGCTTGAAAACTCTGCCCATGTCAAACTCCCATTGACAGTCTGTTGGTGCAGGAATCCAGCCTGACTTGAGCATGGTGGGAGGAACATGCTGCCACGCTGTGTTTTCTCTCAGCAGCTTCTGCATAGTTCGCTTATAAGAACATTTTGGGGATGCTGTTTCATTTAGAAAGCAAAGGAGGAAACAAAATGTTGGGTAGGATGGTGAATTGTTCCAGGGTTTTGAAGGCGTCATGTGGACTTACAGTCTGGCTCTCCCAGCCTCGTAGGTTTTGCTCTGCAAAGAGAGAGATCAGCCGAGCAGTGTTATCACTGAGCGTTATCACCCAGCTCTGCACTGAAGTTCAGCGTGAGCCTTTCAGGGCCGTGCTGGTGTCTCTGCCTGAGCATTTGCAGGGGGTGCAAACATCTTGGGGAGCTCAACTTGGAAACCTGCTACAGAGGCAGTCAGTCCTGCTCAGCATCTTTGACCATTTGTTCTTCCCAACTGCAGAGGTTGGTGTTTAAGCTCTGTCCTTTGTCAATTAACTTTGTCTATGATATCCCAAATACTGCAGGCAAAATTAGAGAGGGGTGTTTTTTCTATTTTTGTTGTTGTTTAATTCTAATGCAGAAAATAAATAAGCCGTACTTCTCTGCTTCCCTGCTGGTAGAGTGACACCTCGCTCCTCATTAACGAGCAAGAGAGCTTCAGGTCTCATATAACAGGCAATTAGCCACCACACTACGTCAGGCGTTAGGCATTGCCTGGGCAGACGTGTAAATTTGCACCTTACTAAAGGAATGAATATAAAGTTGGAAACAATAGGAAGTTCAAGAGAAATGGACCTTTGCTTATTTACCTCTCTACTCATGAAGGTCTCAGGTTTTCCTGGCCTCTGCTTGTCAGCAGGCCTTCGACAAGTTGCTGATGTGAGAACCCAGCATCGGTCTGAGGAAAAGTAGGTGGCGATGCTGGCAAATTTCTTGTAACTCAGGAATGAAATGAAAGCATCTTGGCTGGAAAGTTTTCAAGACAAAATAATTTAACGAGTCCTAAAGATCAAGATCCTTTTGTCCATATTGAAGAAACAGACAAAATAGTGTTTGTCCACAGCCCATTCCAGCCCGTTCCTGGCTCTTCCAGGCGTCCCTGCTTCTCTCAGCCCGGATTAAGGAAGCAGGTGGTGTTACAAAGGGGATAGAGTACTGCAGCAGCACTTCTGGAAGGCATCCCGTGTTGCAACCGGTACTTTTGGTGGCCCCAATTAGTCTTTCCTATTTTAATCAAAACTGGCTCCAAACTTGCCCTCAGCAGGCACACTGAGTGCTGTCCTTTTCTTTGCAGAGTTTTGGCTTCACTCTCACCGAGCACCATTTTGAAGGTGCTAAGCACCACCAGCTCCTCCTGGGAGAAATGGCAGCTATTTGCCCACGACATCCCAGCAATAGGGTCTTGCCTTTATCTTGGTGTTGATGGGAAAGGCTGAAAGGCAAGATTTCAGCCAGATAAGCTAAAGAATTAAAGATTCTCTGTTCTCTTTTGCTGTCATTCAAAATAAGAAGCATAGAAAATTCTGTTTAAAATAGCTGAGCCTTTTGACTTAAAGGGTTTTCGTGTAGAAGATTTAAGATGTCAGGTTTAAACATGACGCTGATAGTATTAGGCAAAGAATGAGAGCAGATGCTTGTAGTAACTGTCATTTTTTTCTGACTGTTTATTAATGGTCTTTTGTGATTTATAGTGAATGTTGTGAAGAATCTTCAGGTCCATTTATCACTCAAAGAAGCACCTTTTCTCCTTAATACTTACGTATGTCATAATTAGCAATGGATGCTGCTTAAAGATTTAGCTCCATTCTAACGTAGGATCCTTCAAGATGATGTTTAATCCTAAACAGATGAAATGTTTTATGTTTTGTTGTCATTTTTTCATCAATAAAGCAATGTATTGTGTAAGTGGCAAAAATCAGCAGAATTAAAAGGAGCTCACATCTCACATTAGGCTGAAAAAAAAGAGAAAGTTCGTATTTTCACTCCAAAGGGAGGTTTTCACCCCATTTTAAAATAAGTTGTAAGGACACCTGTCTTTCAGCATTCGGCTCTATTGATATTTTACTAGAAATTTTTCTGCTTGTTCAAAAAACAAATTGTGTGCTGAAGTGCATCTTCATATCCACGAAGTGCTCTGATGGTGTACTGTAAATTCATCACGTATGTTTAGGAACACTTATTTAAAAATTGTTTCAGAGTAATTGCCCTTTATTAATCCCTGCAGTTCCTTTTTATAGGAGTAGCAGTGAAGCTGTCTGCCCGTGGCTTTTGTTAGCGTCTTGCCCTGCAGCCTAACCCTGGAGCAGTGTGCTCGGTGTCTCACTGTGCTGTCCGCATTTGTAAAGCCAGGGAAGGAGCACCAGGAATTTAATGGCTTTGCCCATGAGATCCCAGAGAGATGCAGGAACTGGATGAGCTGTTTGAGGCCCCAGAGCAGCACTGTCACCACAGGGTTACCTCCACAGCGGAGCAGCAGCCATCCCAGCAGTGACGGGCTGTTCATGCCTGACATCTGAGGACAAGAACGAGCCACACCACGTCCCTAGCACCAAGCCTGCTGTTTCGTGCTTTGCACAGTGTGTAAGGCATGCAGATTGCTACCAGCCTGTGAGCAGCTGAAGTTCGTTTAGTTAAATATTACCCACTTTGTTCTGATTGGACTCAGCGTTTCTCTCTGCCCTTTTTTTTGTATTTCTTGTTTCGCTCCTGATGTTCCTGAGAATCCTGAGCCTTTTCTAGATTGAGGTGTCTTTGTCTGCTGCAGGCCATTCCCCTTCATCCTGGTTCATCTCCAGGTCATCCTTTTTGCTGTGGTCCAGAGGTGGTTACCCTGATGAACTGTCCCCAAGGGACTCACCTGGGGAGTAAATTCATAGAATCATAGAATGGTTCAGGTTGGAAGGGACCTTAGAGATCATCTTCTTCCAACCCCCCTGCCATGGGCAAGGACACCTCCCACCAGACCAGGTTGCCCAAAGCCCCATCCAGCCTGGCCTTGAACACTGCCAGGGAGGGGGCATT
>WBMW01004086.1:418974-528618 GCA_013396635.1 Penelope pileata | reverse complement strand
TTGCTGTGACTCCATCATAGAAGGCCACCAGGTTTGTCAGGCACGATTTGCCCTTGGTGAAGCCGTGTTGGTTGCCACCAATCACCTCGTCTCGATTTTCCATGTGCCTTAGTAGAGCCTTCAGGGGGATCTGCTCCATGATCTTGCCAGGCACAGAGGTGAGGCTGACCGGCCTGTAGTTTCCAGGATCTTCTTTTTTCCCCTACTTGAAAATGGGGGTTATGTTCCCCCTTTTCCAGTCAGTGGGAACTTCACCAGACTGCCATGACCTTTCAAATATGATGGATAGTGGCTTGGCAACCTCATCCGCCAGTTCCTTCAGGACCCATGGATGAATCTCATCAGGCCCCATGGACTTGTACACCTTCAGGTTCTTCAGGTGGTCTTGAACCTGATCTTCACTTACAGTGGGAGGATCTTCCTTCTCCCAGTTCTTACCTTCTCTTGCTGCAATTTGGGTGGTGTGTCTAGAGCCGGTGTGAATGGCTGTGTGCTGTAAAGCTGTGGGAAATCAAGATATGCCTCTTGGCACCATTTCAAGCTCAGAGGTGTTGTCTTACACATGGAAAGGAAAAAAAATCCTTCTTTCTCATGTTTTCTGACTGCTTGGTTGCTCGGTATGGTAAATTGAGCTTCCCTCAGATAGCAGATGCAACTGGAGATGCTGGGGGTTTGGAGGCTCTGTAAGGATCTGTCTGCACCAGCGTGTTTTGGTCCCACGGCTCCCAGTGCTGTCCCACTGGGCCCTGTCAGCTGAACTCTCCTTTCAGCTAGAGCTGAACTAGAACGTGGCATGGTTAACTTACGGTGCTATTTTTCCAAGTTTCTGCCATATATTAATGAGAAAAACGGCAACACTTTGCTTTAAGAGGTTCACTCTGAAAATTTTTTTTGTCATGACCACACCTGGACTTTCTGCTGAAATAAGTAAAGCAAAAGTGCAAATAAGTGACTCACTTAAATGTATGTATGTGTTAACTTCAAATTATAAATCAGTAGGGGAGTGAGTATTCACACAGTGCACTGAAAGACGTAGTATTCCACATTTCTATTGTGGAAAATATATGTTTCTATGTATGCTGGTTGCTCCGAAAGTAATGCCTCCAATATATTTCCATGGAAAGGACAACAGATATGAACAGCACAGTAACAGTTTCATAGAGGAAATTCTCAGCTACAAAACACTCCTTCAACACAGCCACCACCATGAGCTCTGCATTTTCACCAGCGATGAACAAGAGCTGCATGCCGTGCTCGTAGCAATCTGCCCCATTGGAGGTGCCCCACTGCCGCTGTCACCACTGCTGGAAGGCACCCCCACCCCTCCCTGTGCTCACAGCCACTGGTTGGGCTCCAGCAGCGTTCAGCAGCGTCCATGAATGTCAGTGGGTGCCATTGTTTCCCCACGGAGGAATTCAGTTCCCCCCTGGGCTCCATCCGCACGCCCATGTCAGAGGCCATGGGGTCAGAGTGCCCCTCTGCTGCCATCTGTCACACGGCCACAGCATGGGACGGGAGCTGGGGGGGAAGGTTCAGCTCTGCTGCCATCCCACCAACATCCCCCTCTGACAGCGTGGGCCGACAGCATAACACGGGAGACAACACATTTGGAACAACCTTTGTATCATTACTCATATCTGCCTTGACTCAGCAGGGCAGTGCTGATATAACGAAATGGGTCCATTTTCCTCAAATGAGGCCCTTTGCAATCTCACAGTAAGGGACAGTGTTCTTGTTCTTCCACGTGCCCGGCAAACAGGAGCACATCAGGGCATAGTGCAAATAATAGTGACACCTGAATCCATTCGCTGAAATATTGTACATCAGAACGTCTGCATATGATGCATTCTCTGAATAACATCATGCTCACGTGATTGTTTCCTAACTCTGAGGTGAGCAGGTGACGCATGCACAAATCAGGATACAGCATTGCTTTTAATGTGCACAATCCCCTTCCCTTCCGTGTCGAGTGTGTGTAAGAACGCTGTGAAATTGGAAGGAGGGTGATTACCATACCAATAGTTCAGAAAGTTTTTTATGTGCACCGTTGGGAATGTGCCATTAGAATTTCTCCTCTTCTGCTGTTTGTTTTTACAATTTCACAGGCAGTTTGATATGTTACACCTGTTCTTCTTTGCAAGTGTGATAAGGAGTAAGAACTTACCCTAGCCCAGGAAGAAAACCAGGAAAAGGGTCAGAATAAAACAGTAGAAACAGTGCTGTGGTTCAAGTCACATTGCAGATAGATATACACAGTTCCACCTAGGATTTGTGGCTAATGTAATTCTTTATTGGAAGGCTTTGACCTTGTTACGGATTCTTGGCAGCTTTTCCCCACTCTATTCATTACTAATGCAAGCTGTCAATCACTTTAGTTCTGCTTTGACATAGATTGTGGCTCATAGGAGTTAGTTCTGTCATTCTTTTTATTTCTTTCATCTTTACTATCCTTTTTTATGGTCTTTAAAGCTGGGAGTATAAAAGGGTTATATGTGTATGGAAAAAAGTCTGTTTCAGTAACTCCATCAACCTTGTTATAAACAGTCTTTGATTAAAACAGTCACTTTGGAACACAGTAAAATGAGAATGTGGTTTTCTACACACAACATCTTGTAAATTACCCTCCCCCTCAAAATAAATCAGAACTCCTATTTGCATTACAGTGCTCGGGGTTGGTGCGGCCAGCTCAGCCTCCACGTCCTGAGCAGCGTGTGCAGGGGTTCCTGCTCGCCGTGTGTTTTGGCACAAGAGCCGTCGTAAGCGATGTCTTACTGTGCGTGCTGACGTGAGCTGAAGTAACAATTTCCACACCTTATTTCGTTTCATTGACCCGGGTGGTGATTAATATTTAAAAGGACTTGATACAGGTTTTCAGTTCCTGTGTCAACCTGATCTTTGAGAGTTTAGATTTGAATCCTACCAGCCTGATGATAAATAATTTAATACCACCCAATGGAAAGGCAGTGAACAAATCATTTGGAGCAATCCTTCTCTTCAAAAAGCAATCTAATAGCAGTCATATATAAGTTTGAAGATATAGATATGAACAATTTATAATAAAATATGGCAGGCCCCTTTCAAATTAGAGGAGAATATTACTTCCTGATAATGGTGTAAGAATAGAAAAGAAATAAAACTTCGTTATTGAACAGTTGTGGTATTAAATTCTGACACTAAATATTAATCTACGAGGTGCTGCTCTGTCGTTAGCTGTTGGAATAATGAAGCAGGCTTTCTGAACGCTTGCAGAGAATTCAGCTAGCCCAGGAACTCCGGCAGTGCCCCTGGGGTTCCCCGTGTTTCCGTAGGAGTGGGCTCTGGGGGAGAGATGGGGCTAGCACCTGGCAAGGTGCAGCTGGTTTGTTCCTCCATGGCTGCTCTCAGGACACGAACAGCAGCATTGCCCACGGGTGGGGGCTGCAGGCCGCTTGCTGGGTGATGTGGCGTGGCTGCAGGGCACATAAGGCTCGCTCAGAGCTGGGTGCCCACTTTCCAGTGCCCCGTGCAATCAGAGTCTTTGTTCTGAAGAATGTATGCATTCAAAATAGAGACGTTACGTTAAGGGTAGGCAACACAGTGTCTCCTGCTCAGCAGGAACTGATGCACAGAAATATTTATTTCTCAGACACAGTAAAATTCATCCAAATCCCAATCCAGCGCCTTAACAGGAAGATTCTGTTCAGTCTGTAGTCACTTTTCCAGTACAGACCGTCCCCTTTCCAGATGTCATTGGTTGCACTTTCCCTAAAAATAGCCCAGAGCAGTAAGGCAACCTTTGTAGAGCGCTGCTTTTTGGTAGCCATACATTGCTGCCATTGACACACGTGTTGACTTACCGGTCAGTTTCCATCGACATTTTCCCACTGCCCAGCAGTGCTCCTTTCTCAACGTTTACATATTGATTTCTGGGCAGAGCAATGGAACAAGTGGCCAATTCATCGTTATCCTGAAAAGGAAGGGTCAAAATGAATAAAGCTATTGTTGGATGGCACCATCAATTTGCCAAATTCTCTTCACGGCAATTAGCATGGCTACATCTAATTGGTGAAAAGATCGGGGAAATATCTAAGGATTTGTTAGGAATTTTTGTTCCTTGATGAATTTTACTGCAGTAGTCTGAATTATTCAACTTTTTTTTACATATACATTTACAGAGTACAATGTTTACTATTTTTCTCATTAGAGGTTAATGAATATTTCAGATTATTTTTGTTGTAACTACCAATTCTAATCTCAAAAGCCATTTATTACATCATTACAGTAAATGATGTGTAGAAAATAAAGTAGTATTAGTCTAGATGACAACAATAACAAGAAAAAATGTAGGCTGCTTCTTGGGTCTTTGCTTCTCCAGGCAGCATAGGAACCAGACACATGCTGCTGCCACGTCTGCTTTCATTGGCTCTGGAAAAAGATCTCGAGTCAAAAACAAACAAAACAAAACAAAAAACCAGCAGATAAGCTGCAGGGAGACATTTAGATGTAGCCAGGTCACCATAGCAGTGTGGTGGGTGAAGGATGTCTGGCGTGTTCGGTAGCTCGGTGCAGTTCCCCACCACGGCCCGTCAGCAGCTGGCCCCAGAACCTGCTCCCGACAGATGCCACCACGCACCTGCAAGTCTCAGCTGCTCCATACGTCGTTCAAGTCTGATCTCAAACGTGCCAAAAGCCCCTGCCGGGTACTGGTGATGCTGCTGCTTGTCCTCTCCTTCAAGACGTTCCTCGTCTCACACCTTGTGCCCACGCTGTGCACAGCCACGCTGCCACGCAGCGAGGGACAGGGGACGTGCCACGTGCTGCAGGAGCAGCAGGGAAATAGGTGGAAGTGCTGCAGATGAGCTTCCTTCCAAATTGTTTCCAGATGCACAAGTGTGTTCTATCTGCTTCATTAGCTGGTAGCAGGGAGGCAATCAGAAATGATTACCAGCCCGCAGGCAACTGGAGACGTTATCACAGTGACCTTTGCCAGGGATGGAGGTTTGGTTCTCCTCCCCCTTGCAGTGCCACTCCAGCAGCTCCATCTCCATGGCACACGAGAAGTGACTGCAGAGAGGGGTAAGCAGGCGCTGACCCGGCTGCTCTGAGGAGGGGGAGCCTCGGTGCTGGGTTGTGAGTGCTTTTCCTCCCAGGTAGCACACCGTGGTCACGGCTCCGGGTGAGGGCAGGGCACGTCGGACTGCCCTGCAGGATTCAGCTCAGGTGCTGAGCGCAGGGCATGGAAAACAGGGGGAACAAAACTCAAAGGGGGGCAAAGCTAATGTTTCCATTAACTGCAGAGAGGCCTCGCACAGAGGTTGTGAGGCCTGCACTGAGCATGAGGGTGCTCATAATACCTCTGCTGTTTGCTTTGCGTGTTTGGATTGCACGCTCTCTGGCCCAAGGACTGTGTCTCATCGTGTATTTACACAGATCCCAGCACAGCAGGTCACCCGTCTTGGTAGGGGTCTCCAATCTCAAGTGATAATAATGAACTGGCTTTCCTCTAAGTGTTATTTACCCAAACAGTACTGTGCTCCATTGTGCAGCATTGTTTTTATTAATTTTTTTTTCAGTTCAAATGAAATAAAAACATTGTCCAGTCAAACACTGAGGAAAAATGTGAGGGCTCATCTCCTGCTGGGAAATAAAAATTCAAGAGTTCCAAATACCAGTGTTTCCTGCCCCCTTTGCTCACTCTGAGGACCTGTGTCTGATGATAAAATGCTTTAAATCCATTTTAAACCTTGTCCAGGCTGGCATTCCTCGTCTGGATCTTAGCAACACAACAAAGCTTGCTTTGACAGTCTCTTACAGAGGCAACCCCGAGTTCATGCAGTTGGTACTTACGTGCAGAAGCCCAGTTTATTTGTGTAACAACTGCCTGAGTGCACGTTTGCAGAATCTATCTGAGCATCTTTTCAAGCATGCGATGTACTGACTTTAAAGGTGAAGGAGTCTTTGGGAAGAGTGCAAATGAACCTGTTGTTCTGAACTAAAAGACTAAACAACTAAAAAACAACAAAAAAAAACAAAACAAAACAAAGCAAACAAAAAAAAAAAAGACAACCCAGAATTTCTCTGCTGAACTCATTTTCTTCTTGGAAGCAAGGAGTTTTTTTTTCATGTATGTGAAAGTTCTGTATATTTTCTTCTGTTCTGGGGAGCAGTGTTATTAGAAGCTGATTGTGCGTGTAGTCTTATGCAAGATCCTTCTATCTTCAGTACTGTGAGATGCTGGGAAAGGCATTTGGGGTCTTACCTGATTGCTTTGCAACGCATGCAAACAGAGTTACTCTCAACTCAAACTGCATGATGCAAAGTGAATGCTTCTGCCTTAAAAATGCAGATTGACAATGAAGACTTCAGCATGAAGCCACCCGATGTAGCCAAGGCATAATTTTATTATCCCAGATGAAAGACAAATATGACCTCATTGTGTTTTGTATGAAAAACATTATTTTGAGTCTGTCTGGTTCCTGCAAGCTTGCTGAGCTATGTTATTCAGTAATCTTTGGCATATGATAACTTTTTCTGAGGCTGGAGTGCAGAAAAAGAGAAAATAAGGCCAGGTTGGAGCTGCCATCCATTCCCATGGTTCTAGTTTTGCCCTTTGAGTTCTTTGTCCGACAGCTGCTTTCTGCTGCAGCACACTTCCAGTGGTTTTGTGTAAGCACATCCCGGCTACAACGTTAATTCTTTTCCAGGGTGCTAAAAGATCTAGGCTGTAATTAAAGGCTGGAAAGGTCTGGGCCTTAGCTGCTGGGTTACTGCCTTTTTCTTCGTTGATCCATTATAAGGAGCGATATTCCTTAGGTCAGTGATCTTAAAGAGAGCAAATTTGCAGGCACTGCCAATGGAGGAATTTGTAGGCATATCTGCCCAGATAGGTGTGACCCACATACATGCCTCTGTATGGGGGTTCCCTGGCAAAAACTACCCCCAGACAAGGAGCTTCCCCACCAGCAGAAGCTGGAGCAGCTTTGTGCACCCTGCTGCAAAGGTGTGTTAAATCCCTGCAGGTGACTCCAATAAAATTCTTTGTTCTGATCATAGTAAGTAACATTTTGTTCTAAGGTAGTTCTTGCATTTTGGTATTTTAGGATAGATGTGTATTCCTATCAGTTTGGGAATCCTTGAAATTTTTTTCTATTATTTTTATTCCTTCTTGCAAACAATTGTAATCAAATAGGAAAACTCAGTTTTCATCTACTTTCAGGGTTTTCCAAATAGGACATCTAAGACCAAAATTACAAGATATTGAGTTGAAAGTCAAAATCCCCCACGAATTTGAACTTAAATACAAATTTTAAGACTGATTTTTAATTTTTTTTTAATGTTTAATTATACGTACTACTATTGGAGGTGCCCATGTTCTGTAGATTTACCTCTTACTTCCAGCTGAAATTCAGTAACTAGCTCTTCAGAGTCATTTGAGTGAAGAACCTCTAGAATAAGAAAAATATATGCACTTAATGGGCAACAAAGTTAGTGATCTGTGGCAATTACCCAAGTGAGTAATTTTGTTTTGTAAGTGCACCCTAAAGCACCGAGCTGTTTTTGTCAATGGGCGCTGCAGGGCCCTTGCAGTGCTCAAAGAGGCAGTTATGTTGCCAACCACAGTGCAAGGGATAGCTTTACCAACAAGGAGGGAGAAAGGAAAGTAGCTTGGCACGAGAAGAAGATTAAAGACCATATATTGTTGTCATGGAAGCCAATGGCAACCCTTCTGAAGACTCTAGTGGAGCAGGATCAAACATCGGTTCTGTCTGGCTTTTCCAACTTCCATTTTCTTGGTAACTGTGTTATTTAAGAGGGCATCTGGATGCACACAGCATCTCAGCTTGAAAGGAGGAGTGCATGTGCCTGGCCTATGTGAATCCTTCTCTGAGAAGAGCAGAAAAGCAGATGAAAATGAAGGGAAAGCTGTATTACAACGTCAGGGCTTCTCTGGAATATGGGACACACACAGCGTAGGATATGTTAAGGTGAGGTATTGAATATCCATGAAAGAGTGCTAGCAAATGGTGTCAATTTTCAAACACTTTGCATTGTCAGCTTCACAAATTTAAAATCAATCCTCAAAAAGTCTCTGTATGGATCGGCTGAGGAGACATAAAACCTTATGGTTATCTCCCTGCCAAAAGTAAATAAATAAATAACATTAAATATGAGTTTACGAAGTCTCAGAGTGGAAAATTTCAGTAGCACTAGAAGCTGGGGTCATCCAATCTCTAAGTTTAGAAATAAATGCTGAGGAAAAACAGTGGGGCACAGCACACTGCTAGGAAATGTATCTTGGAGGACAGTTGAACACATGGAAAAATATATTTCACAGAGACTTACTTTCAGCACGAACACCATTTTCTCACTACATTATCATAAAGAAATCATCTCATGAGAGAAAAAACAGCTATAAACAAAAAATTCTTGGGAAGTCCTTGGAGAGTTGTCAAAAATATGTAGTTTTTGTACACCACAGTGTAAAAGTATTCATTAAAATTAATTTTTAAAATGCTCCATCCAATATTAGTTGCCTGCTGTCCTTCGCTTGATCATAAATTATAAATGAACCAGCAAAAAATGTAGGAAGCACGATTTCATTAATAAATTATTGAAGTATGATTGTTAGTTTTTGCAATTACTGGGCTAATAAGCTCAGGTTTGTGGTACTAGAGTGTTTCTCACTTGAGGGTGGTGGTGATGATGATGAGAATGTTATTAACACCGTTATCAATGTATCCTATGGAGCATAAACCCAGCCGTCCCCTTGTTCCCTGCGTGGTGACGTGGCCACCGGAGCTTCCATTGGGTTGGTGTTGAGAGCAGGAGCTGATGCTGAGGGCTGTCAGTGTGAGCAGGGCTCTCTGGGTGGCTCCCTCAAGCCATCACCTTACAATCTGCTCGATGAATTGCATACTAACCTCAGGGGTCTTCTCCCCACAGCGGCCTGCCGGTGCCGGTGGCACACGCAGCTGGCTTAGCTCATTCCAGCGGCGGCTCCGGGAGCTCCAGCGAGTCTGAGAGCAGCTCTGAGTCCGACTCCGACAGCGAGAGCAGCTCCAGCGACAGCGAGTGCAACGAGGAGTCACGCAGTGCCACACCGGAGGTGCGGCCATGCTGCTCTGCCAGGGGCACGGGGCGGGGGAGGTGGTGCAGCTCTGTGCGGTTTGGTGCTGTTGACTTTTTTCTGCCTTTACAGTTTTGCTTGTATGACCCACGTACTCATTCTAGCTTTTGGAAGAATCCTTCTGGCCTACATTTCAATTGCTTTAAAGAAATATTTAGATTTCTGCCGATAGCTAGAGAAGATTTTATTGACATAGTATTCAGCTGGGACTAAGGCAAGGCAACATGACGATACCATATCTTCAGGGACCAGCTAAACTTTTTAGTTGTATTAAATTTCTCCAGGGCCACATTGTAAACCAGATAAGGAAGCCTAATTAACCATAAATACTCCATAAATAGTCCCATAAAACTAGCAGTCACCACTAGTTGACTGAAATAAAACGGTGCGTTAAAAACGTCCTCGCTTAAAGGGAAAAGCTTTGCTTCTGTCTGAGCCTTGTTCCTTGTTGTTCTTCAAACTGCAGCCTGAACCCCCCTCAACAAACAAATGGCAGCTGGATAAGTGGCTGAATAAAGTGAACCCCCACAACAAGACCATCATCACCAGTCAGAATGAGCCTCACAGTGAGAGCGGCTCCCAGGCGCAGAGCAGCCAGCAGGCCGAAGGGCAGAACAAAGGGAAGCTCAGCAACAGCCTGCCCCCGACCGATTCCAAAGACAGGGCGATCCTTAGTCCCATCCGAGAGAAAGCCAAACCACGCGTTGCCCAGAAAACCCCAGAGGCAAAAAGCTCCAAGCAGAAGTCACCAGCTCATAATGAGCCAACTTCACAAAGGACTACTGGGAAAAAGCAACCCAAAAAGGTAGAAAGGACTTCCAGTGTAGAAGAGTATAACTGGCCCAAACCAAATACTACCAGCAACACTCCCAAAGAAAAAGACACGCAGGAACCCACCGAGCAGCCAAAGGTTCGAACTAAAGCAGCAGTCGGCAAGACCGCTCCAAGGAAGGAACCACGAACCAGCACAGGTCTCACTTCGGAGAAGAAGAAGTACAGAGGCCCCAGCAAAATTGTCCCCAAGTCCCGGGAATTTATCGAAACTGATTCATCTACTTCTGACTCAAATACAGATCAGGAGGAGAGCCTGCAGGCGAAGATATTGCCAGCATGCAGTGGGCCGGCCAACAGCATCAAAGTGAAGGACTCTGGCAGTAACATCCTCAGCGTAAGTAGCTTAACCAGCAATGGCAGCAACACGTCCATCGACCAGACCAGCAACGACTTGGAGGAGCAGCTCTTTTCTCCTATCCCAGTCGTACAAAATGAACTTCTGTCCCCACTGAGAGAATATGAAGAGCTCAAATCTCTCTGGGTGAAAATAGACCTTAGTTTGCTCTCTAGGATACCTGGGCAAGAGCCTTTTGAGACCACATCTGTGAAAACCGAACCAAGAGATGCAAACGTGAAGCACAGACGACCATCTCGAGAGTCCCCTACCCCATCAGGTGAAAAAACATCCACAAAATCCAAGAGGAAACACAAGGTAAGTCGTTTTCATCATGCAGAGAAAGACACTGTATTTCTGTGCATCCTTGAGGTCAGGAGTGCAGTCATTGGCTCCTCACTGAGCTGCAGCAGGGCTCTAAGAAGGCATCATACCACTAAGGCTGTATTATTTTCCCAAAGGACAAACATTTACCTGTTAATTTACAAATTAACATAAGAAACTAGTAAAAAAAACAAACTCCAGCTGTCAAAATCAATGAACAATGTATTTTTTTCATAGGTTTCCTGTACAAGCTTTTTCCCCATATTTGCTCTCTTGCCCACTAATTTGCAGTGTTCTGCTATCTGCAGAAGGACTCCCCATGACAAGTGCGTGTAAGGGTTCAGCCATGCTCAGACAAGGTGACTTCTATTTGGAAGGCAAAGTTTTATTGTCGGCAGAATTAAGGCATTTTCACCACTTGCTTAAACAGACGTAACTTCATTAAAGTCAATGGAATGGTGCTTGCTTACACTCCTGGTGAATTCAGTCTTTCTATCGTTTCGTTGTACAAATGGATGTGATTCATAGAAATACCATTTGCTTAACTAGCTGCTCCGTGTGCGCAGCTACCTGGAAAAGCAAATATGTTTTGACTTAAGGCATTATGTTTTATCATGTGTTTGTGTTATTTATGCCCAAGGGCATATCCTATCTTGTAGGATGTGACAGTGCTCTTCAAACTAAATGTTTTCAGAAAAGAAATTGGAGTTTTATAACATAAATGAATTTTTGGAGTTGTTTTTTTTCCATCTGAAATGGTTGTGCTCTGGTGCTATATATCATAGCATATTTTTTATACCCCAAATTTCATAAATCATTATGAATGTGACTTCAGCTGTCTGTTCTAGCAGACTTCTGAATGCTCTTGAAATACTGAGTTTGAGCAGTCCGGCGGTACAGGGGAGTTAATACATGACAAAGACAGACAATGCCAGGCAGACGCAGGGTCTGCACCCCTGCTGCATGAGTCACTGCACTGGCTCCTTCCCTGTTGAATTAAATGGAAATAATCACATGAGTAAACTCAGCAGGTTTTTATTGAATTTATATTGTAGCTGTACACTAAAGGCAGAGAGGTAAGAAGGAAGAGAAGAGAAGAGAAAAGGAATGTGTATATGCTGATGTTTATATCTATGTACAGTAGAGTGTATATTAATTATGCAGAAAAAAGAACTCTTGCTAGGTCACACTGGAGTGTTAGCAGGATGGCTAACTAAGCTTAGGGCTCCCAAGGGAAAAAAAAATGGAACTTCAGAATTTCATTAGCTGGAATTGTGACTCATGAAGGAACATTATAAGGTATCTCACTCTGGGATTGCACAAGCATAAGCTGCACTCTGAAGCAGCCTGTTCAGCTGCTAAATGATTGTTCGGTGCTACCCGAGAGGAAACAAAAGAATTACGATGACTTTAGGGTATATCAACAGTTAAAACAGAGTGGGAAGAGACTGATTTGGATTTCTAAATCATGCTATTAAAAGATTTATTTTAGCCATCTGCTAGTGGGCTTGAAGGATGCTATGAAGGTTCCAGTGATAGAGCAGTAATCAGCTTTGCTTGTATCATCCCAGTTCAGGCACAGAAGTCATGCATCAGGGAATCTTTCAAAGCAAATTTTAAACCAGCTATCGCTGTTAATGACTGCTGCCTCAGAGCTCAGTCCTGTGGTCTTTCAGTCCTGCAAGGAATACTTACTCAGGGAGGCTTACCCTTGGACTTCCGTTAAGTCAATGAGTAAAAGCTATATACTTGAGTAAGATTTGGTGTTATCAAGTCACTCCATCTGAATTATTAATTAAATGCCAGTGCACTACGGAAGGTAACTATAGCATATGAGGTGTTTTGCTTCCTAATTATCTGGCTATGTCACTTGTTATGTAACTTCTTGTCATGTGTTTGGAGCCCGTTCAGCCCTGATTTCAGGTGACTTTCACTTCTCTTAGACCAGTATTTCAACTGCTGCTACTGTAAGGGGAATATACTGAGATTCCTGAGCTCCTCTTAATGGCAAGTGAAACTGTGCATAGATGATCTTTCAAGTTCTACATTTTTTGTTAAAGCAATCGGAAAACCTGGATACATTTGTCGAAACCAAAAAACAGCGCCTGGAGGACCCTTCAGCTTCATGCTTGCTCCCGCCTTGTATCTCTCCAATACCGAATCACAGATTAACCAGCACTAAAGAGTAAGTTCTTTTTTTCCCATAACATTAATGAGGGATTTCACAGTGGTATTCTACAAATGTTTTTGCTGTAGGGCCAAATGGGAAAGTGTAAGTGACCTGGCATTTCTATTCCCATCTATTAGAAAAAGGATCCACATGGTTTTGCATCAGATTCATTCAGCCTTCTGATGGGCTGTGTGTCCCACCACAGACCAAAAGTGCTCTTCTTTCACCATATTACACTCTTCAGAGGTTCTTTCTCTCCTCCATCATCCTTCAACACAGCAGAACCAGAGTGGCTCTGTTTGATTGGCTAGAAAATATTTTTTTAATTGTTTTCTTAAGAGACAATTGTCAGTTTTCTTGAACGAAATAATGACTTTGCCATTTATTCTTTAACTGTGTATACAGCAATGCCAGGGGTGAGACCCTAAATGATTCAGACACATGCATTGTGTTTCAGCAGATGTAATCAAGTACTTTGTGCCTTTCAGTGTCTTTGAGAGATGGCTATAACGTTTCAGCAAACAGCCACCACGTAAATAATGATTCTGATTGTAATAATCAGAAGATGACCATTCAATAAATAACCAAAGAACCAAATTCCCTTCTGTCATCAATTTTGTGCTTTTATCCTTTTCAGATGAGGCACGGCTTTCTGCTTCACAGTAGGACAAGCAAAGAATCAAATGCACAATGTGCTTCTGAAAACAATTTCATTGTTTTAGAGTCTAAATTTAGATAAAGTTCAAAAATCATTATGAGATTGTACACAGATTTTAAAATCCATGAAGAAGGCTGAGCATTATTTTATTTATACTGGTGTAATTACAAGTGAACTTCAGTCCTTGAACTAACCCTCATGGCCCCACTGGAGTCTGGAAAAGGCAGATGATTTGGAAGCAGCAGAGTGATCTGTAATATGTTGCACATTTGATAAACATCGTGATGGGTGTTGCCTGACTGTCACTGCTAGAAATACAATGAGAAGAGATACATTGCAGAGAGAATAAGGATTATCCATCCCCAACACCTCCACAATCCTTTAAAAAAATCTTTCTATTCTTGTCTCCAGCAAGCCCAAATGATCCACCCTCAACCTGATGTTTCTTAATTTGAGCTTGTTTTCCAGGTCATTAATTTGATTCCTCAGAGCTTTCAAGCCTTTGGTATTCTCTGTAAAAATATTATTGTGTCCAACGGTGGTTATTTCTATATGCTGCTTTCTCCTCTCCTCTGCCTCAAGTTTTAAACAAAAGCTTCTGACTTCAGCTGCCAAGACCTGGATCACACAACATTTATTGGTGCCTTCTGAGTTCATTTAAAACAAATGCAATATTATTTGATAATTCAGGTGTTCAGCTCCCAGTGATATGCTTCTGAATATGGATCAACATATTTCCCGAAAGATTAAGGAGCTGACTGAACTGTGTGACAACAAATTTCTGGAGAGCCCCAGGCTGTTTTTAAGCAGTCAGGAGTGGTTCTGTTTTCCACAGGGTTAAGTAGAATTTTAAGGGGAGGCAGAAGAAAGGGGAAGCTAAAAAAAAACGCACTATTCAAAGGCATGGGGAAAATAACACTTCAGTGGTAAAAGGCTGAAAGACATGCTTTGCTGTTCAAACCTTCCTTACTCCCAAAGGTCCTCCATTTTCATTCAGAGCTCTCTACAAAAGGACTTTGAGAAATAAGGATGATTCACTAGAGCAAACAGTGATGTTCACCCATGAAGATGTGATGTCTCATGGTGGATGCTCTCACTTGGGAAGAACTGTAGGTCTCTCCTGTTAGAACATGGTCCCTGTGCCAAGTACCCCAAGGCAGACCCCAGAGACTCTATTTGGGCTCTTTTATAGATTTGGAAATGTTTTGACAGGAAGACTGTGATCTCTGGGCTATAATTTGGAGGTGTTCAGGAAGGAATCAGTGCAAGATAGGCACACCTGTGCTTTTGTAGGTCCCTCTATCTGCCTTTCTATGGTTTAGGCATTTAAGTACCTTTCTCTCATAATGTATTCCTAAATGTGTGGGCTCGGTAAAGCCAGCAAGGATGCACAGTTAACTTTTAAAGGGTTACACATCTACTAAGGGCAACTGTGTGCCTAATTTCCACAAGTTCCCATGACTGCATATACAGTGTGGGTGTAGAAATTTCAAGTGGTCAGTTATGAACTTAAAAGCCATTTGCACAACCAAATAGCCATTTTGTTTTATGTAGCCGTTGTACAAGCCACTAGTTACCTGTCTTGTTCCTTCCCTCACACAGTCTGGGGCTCATGCCTTTTCATAAATCTGATGTGACACTTGAAGTATAATTATTCAAACAATCATCACTGTATTTTCCTTATTTCTAATGTTTCATAACATATGAAGGAATAAATGATACTATTTTGTGCCCAAGTAGTTCATAGTCATAACTTGGAACACTGCTGGGAGGTCGGATTTTTGTCAGTTCAGTTGCCCACTTTGCAGCAGAGGATTGCTTGTGTATCCACTTGCTTGCCAGAGCAATTTTAATTGAAGTGTTAATTCTATGTGCTGCTGAAAGCCATTTATGTCTGAATACCTGATTGGTAGACCCAATCCAGACAGCACTATTTGACAACATTTGACAGTTTGTAGCAACACACAGAGTTATGTGCTGATACAAACTGTGGGTCTGAATTTCAGTCCAGACTCATACCAGGGACACATGCCCACCATCTAGCAGGCATGCTAGACTGAAGCAAAAATTTCAGGTTGTTTTTCAGGATTTCCTGTTCACTTTTGTTTGACCTTTAGTTAAAGATGCACCTGTACATGGCAACGTATATTAGCTGATCCCTTGGGTAGGCACAAGGGCGTTTGTTGCAGTTCAGTCATGGCAGAGGCAGCCTTCTACATCTACGACAATGACTTCAGCTTCCTTCAATTGCTGCCATATGGTCCCAGCTAATGCGGGAGTGACCTTTCCCTACTCACCCCCTGCAGAAAATCAGATACACCGTCAATGTGCAGCATTTCATTGCAGACAAGGAGAGTAGAGGCAAAGGAAAACCGAGTGATTGGTACAGACAATGGCTTTGTCTCACTAATAGGCCAGAGATACCACTGCATACCACAAGCCAGTAGATAAAGAAAGGGTAAAGAAAAGCAGCTTGAAATGTTAGAGTAGATGGAAATTCTCTCTCCTTCACACACTGACCTCTTGTTGCCTGCTTGCTTGCTTTCTGCCCTAAAAGAAATCAGACTGAAAAAAAAAAGAAAAGCAGACAGGGAGTCCTCCTGTTCCTTGGTAATTGGCCTTCTCAGACACAAAGATTAAACCCTGCAGCCACAAGACCATCAGTTCTGCTTGTGTTTTTTCCTTGCACTTTTATTGTGTTTCTCCGTAGATTTTAAATATACTTTAACTAACAATCATGTCAGCCAATTAAACTATTGAGTCTTGGTAATTATTGCAATAAATTCATTCAAAATTAGTGATTACTGCAATCAAAGACTGGTTTCTTAGCCCATTACAGCCCAAAGCAAAGTGACAATCTGGTTAACTGCTGGTAACAACCTATTTCATGGACGTTATTGTTAACATAAACGCTTTGGTGTAAATCTGAGGGAGGTAGTGTTGCTAAATAATCAGTGTAATTCCTGTGAAAATGTATGGGATTAAGTTGGCAATTAGGGGAAAAAAAAAAGAATTATAACCCTTAGGTATTGTTGTTGGGTTTTGAACTTTTGTCATGCAGAAACAATATATTCTCAAGTACATTTTCAGTTGTAGTTACATCTTCTCACCACACGATGACTTCTGTATCTTGGTTTGCTCCATCTTGTGCTTGAGCCCAAAGTTGAAGTGAACAACGTTTTAAGGAGCACCCAAAAGGGAGTCAGGTCTCTGAATATGATCCCTCTTCTGTAATACACAAATGTCACTCATTTAGAGAAGGTGCTTGTACCACGGCACCTGCAGTCTTCTCCATTTTTTCTAGCACTACTCTCTTAATCCCTCCATCTCCACGTAGCAACTGAGAAGTGTTGTTTCAATTGCTATGTGCTTGAATTTCCCTATGCAAGTGCCAGAGTCTTGCTCTAGGCCTGGAAATAGCTAAAGATGTGCTGAGAAACCTCACTAGTCATTGCTGCAGCAGAATACACTTTTGGGGTGGATCTGCCAGGCTCAGTTGCTGTTCCCTTCACAAAGCTGGACCAGGGTGAATGAAGAGCTCCGTAGCCCTCTGTGCGGGGCCGTTAGATCCATGTAGTTCTGTGCTCCCATCACATGTGTCTGTGAGACAGCCCACTGAACAGCATGCTCAGGGTGGCCCTGTTTAGGATGCTGGTTTGGGAGGCAGAGGGTTTGGATTCTGCTCCTGGGTATTCCATTAGTTGTGTCTGCTTTGCCTCTGTGCAATCCAGTAACACATGTATGCTTTCTCGAGGCAGTGTTTGCTTTCCTTTGGAAAATTTTCCTCTGGAAAAAGTTCAGAGTATTATTGTGCTATAGCTATGGTAACTTGTCTGAGTTCCAAAATGCCCTTTGGTGGTAAGAAAGCTAGCAGATGGGGCTTTGAGTGAGAACTTTTTGGAGAACATTTGCAGGACCACATGTGCTTAAAATCAGTCTTCTCAAAGAGTTGCCTCTCTCCTCCGACCTGGTTGCTTCCCTTTGATCTTGAGGCCCATGTGTTTTCCAAGCAGGACAGCAGCCATACCTGCCTTACTGTAAAGCAATATGAATTTTGTGGTGGTTTTATTTCTTTGGTCTGAAGATCTTTAATATCAGAGAATTTCAAATAAGATATTTTTAACTCTGCTTCAGTTGAATTAAAATCATTTTGAGTAGAAGAGCTATAAAACCTGAAACATAGGGGTTTTGTTTGGTTTCCTTTTGCTATGAAAACAGATAGGCTGAAACATTTTTGTATCACCAAAGACCCAAAGTAGGGGAATGACCAAAGCAGGTGTAGGTACTGATGTTGCTGGTGAAAATGCAAAGAGGCTGGACTGGAATGAGAGAGTGCTGTTACACTGCGTGTCGAGTGAGGAGTAGGAAACTTGGGTTAATTATTCTCTTTCACTGATTACTTTAATGCAAAGTAAATCTATAATTCCTGACACTGACTGAAAGCAACTAGGAATGAAACATAAATTCTTGTTGACTTAATTTGTTATTGAAATTTTAGTCAATAATCATGAAAAGTAACTGATTGTGTATTGCACTATTAGATGTCTCTAACAAAAGATTAAAATTCAGGTTATCTTCATTGACTGAGTTAGAACAGTACCTAAAATAAAAATCCATGAGGAGATTAATATGTTAAACAGTTGGTAGGATGCTGTGGTTTTTTTTCTTGATGGATTTGAGGGGAGAAAGGTCTAGCACGTTTTTTTGTTTTTACTGTGTATCACCGCTGCCATTTCCAGCCAGCTAACAATTTCTGTACACAAAGCAGACAATAGATTATCATATTACTTGAGCTTTCATGTCAAAACCACACTCATTTTCTGAATCGGGTTCAATTCATCAACCAATATTTGCTCAAGGGCTTTTGCCAGCCACAATGTGTCATTTTAATATAGTGTTGAACATTGTTTTTATTCTAGAGGTCAAATAATTATTATCTTGTTATTGTTATGGTTATCATTTTGTAGTTGCTATAAATTATTTTTTTTGTTCACGTGACGTGCTATTATTATGTGTTTTTGCGAAGGTTGTTTATGTGGGCCCTAATCCACCTCTTAAAAAGATGCTTAACGTTAAGCACATAAACAGCTCTACTTGATGTCAAGTATACTAACCCTGTGCATAAAACTTTTCAGCACTTTGCTGAGTCAGAACCTCTGTGACCTCTCAAATGAAGACTGACTCAAATTAGCATTTAAAGTGGATGCAATTTGTACTAATGCACTGCAAGTTGTCCTCCAAAGAAGGAGGTTTCTGCATGCATTGGAAAAGCAGGGATAACTCTTCTATTTTCACTGCCTGTCTCCTTTTGACTTTGCTCCTAGAACATGGAGGATCACAGCACATATTTAAGGGTAGAGCTGGCTTTTCACTGAATAAAATCTAGAGCCTTGTGCTGTGGAGGAGTGACCACAGTTCCTGAAATGCAACTGGTTCTTATCTTTGTCCCAGGAGCAGCAGTAGCTCAGTGAAGAAGATGTCAAAGAAGAGAGAAGAGAAGCTCTTCCCTCCTCCATTGTCCCCCCTCTTGGACGAGGCTGTGCACCGACGGCACAGCAGCGACAACAGCTCCTTCAGCCAAGAGAGCACCGCCACAAACACCTCTCAGACCAGCAGCGCTTCCTCCTCTGCTCCTAAACACAGGAAGAACGAAAACAAATCCTCTTCTAACCCCAAAGGAATCTGTGTAAGTAACAGACTTCAGCTGTTGGAAGTGAACAAGATGGAATAAAATTAACTTAGATTTGTGGGTGTTTTGTTTTGTTCTGTTTTTGTTGTTTTTTTTCCCAGTATCTATTTTTAAATCCTTACGTAGCCCCACTATAGAGCAGAAAAGAGTGGATCTTTGCAGATCTGTGCATAGTTGACTCTTGCAAGTTCCATTTTTCAGCCAGCATTAGATGTCTACTTTGTGTTGTGCATCACTCCCTGAACACTCTGAGCTTCAGAGGGAGGGCTTTGCAGCCACTGACTGGCTGTAATTATTCTCCCAACTCTGTAGATGCAGCACACACATTTTGCAAATAAAGCATTGAGAATTTTGGTGTCTTTCACATGAAAAACTGTCACAAATTCTCAGGCAAAATTAAGCATTAGAGTTATATTGAATATTATGGCCTGAACTAAACAGACAATAAAAATCTAGCAAAAACATAGCTGTCCACAGCACACTGAAAACAGAAGTGTCTTCTCACAGATTTGCAAGCTCCCATCTTCTGGAATTAAGGTGTATTTGCACCTAATTTTGTACTGAGCTTTTAGATATCATATGAATAGTAATTGTTTTCCCAATAAGAACATCACTCTGTTAGGACCATCTCCCCACAAAATATTTTCACATATATGAGACTTTCTCTCTTGCCTTTCACCAGATTCAGATGATAAATTCATGAAAAAGAGACAAAGCTAGAAGCTACATAGCAAATGGAATAAAAAAAAATAGTAAAATTTCACATCAGTTGGTCATCTTTTAAAGGAAAGAGGGAAACCTCCATTTTCTGGCCCATTTTAGAAGAAAGTCCTCCCACTAGAGCTTCAAACGTATCTCTTAGTATCAAACTGTATTTTAGTATGACTGTCAGAATTGAAAGACAAGAAGAGAATTCTTCCACAGAAAAGGACACGTGTAGCCCCATTTTTCACAGTTCGCTGCTTTGTGAGAGGTTGTTGCCATGCACTGTAATAGCAGAACTCAGAAGTTGCATTGGAACATAGGTGACAAATCGCTTCACCTTATTCATTCAGCCCTGTTGCTTTCTGATATCATTGTGTCACTTCAAGCTGCGAGAGTAATGCACACGCCTTCAACTGAAATCAATACCAAGATGAACTGCGTATGTCAGCAAATAAACAATGCTGTGTAAACAGCAGGGCCGCTTCCTCTCGCTCCCAGCATCTCCAGTCAGAGTTATCCTTGGTTTATCTGTTATCCTGATCCCCAAAATATTTGTCTTGTAAAATATGCTAGAATTCTTTTATTAGTTCATTGGTTCACCTACAATTTAGTTTATCTGGTTGAAAGTTGCAGTTGCCTGGTTTAAATGCTTCTGTTATATTTAGTCAGTGCAAAGTCACAACTCCCGACTTACGCTTTCCATTCTTCTCTCCGTTCTGTGTAATGAGGATGAGGAAGCTGTTCCTTGCTGAAGTCTGAGCAGACTTTTCGTCCATCTTACAGTTACCTACTAATTCTGTAGAAAAAAGGTTACTTTAGTGTGATCCACTTCAAATGAAATTGAATTTACACCCTGTCCTTCAGCCCACCTTGGCTTTAGTGACTGTCTCATCAGTAGCACTGTGTTATCCACGCTGGCTGTCAGCTGGGAGTGCAGGGAAGTGCGTTCAGGTGAGAGGTCAGTGACAGAGTCATAATGCCCATCATGCCTAATTAATCTGATAGGCTTATGTTATAAAGGATGGAAGGTGGTTTCATGAGGTTTCCTGGATGTAGTCGGGTATACATGCATGCAACTTTGTGCTTTAGCATTTTTGTGTGTGTCTGGAAGTTTTGAATTATGAAGAATTAATAGCAGTCCTTTTTTCTAGGAAGAAGAATCCCACAATGCACCAACAGCCAACACTCTTCTTGATACCAGCCATCTGGAAACAGACATCTGGTCTGCAATGCCAACTCTTTCCAACGGGAATTCTGAGCCCAGAAGACCTAAAATCACATTTGATGATGCGTGAGTACTGTTGGATCTCTTTGTGCTAGCTGCATGTTATTGGGAAAAATTGTACAAAAATTGGGATTTTTGTACAAGTAGAGCTCCCAGTGAGAGTATCTTTAGTTACAACGCTAGCATTGGGCAGCGTGGATGATGCTGTACAACAGCACATTCAGTTTTAATCTTTACACATGAACTGTTGTCACTGATTAATGAAGTCTCTGTTGATAAATGTTGTTTAGATTAGGAATAGTGGCTCACAGTAATGCTTATTTTTTTTTAATTGGTTTAAAATATTTTTATTTTTCCTCTGTTCAGCACACGTTAACAGCTCCTTTGGGTGGCCAGTTTCCATAGCTAGTTATTTTGCATTCTGGTCACTCATCAAATCTTTGCGTACAGCTTCAGATTAATGTCAGGTTAAGACTGAAAGAGATAAGTGAGTGTATACATCTAAATTGCTCTTGGAAGCAGTCAGCACTTTTCTCAAACAGTGTTTGTCCAACTGCATGAAAACAAGGACCTGAAATTATTGATTTTGTCTCTTTAGGCTTCACAACGCAGATTATTACATGCAAGAAGCTAAGAAGCTAAAGCATAAAGCAGATGCATTGGTAAGTTTTCAGGGATTTTTTGTCCCTTTCCGCCGTGGAGCTGGGTATTACAAAAATGTGCGTTCTGAACCTCATCTAAAGCCTCAGAAACCAAAGGAACCAAGCTATGGACTAAAGTGTGCTTCAGACAGCATTCCATAAATACACTGCCCACAACAAGCCCAAGTCTAAGCACCATTCATACCCTTTAACGCATAATTTCCCCCCAAATAAACTTCTTACAACAGCTGGTATCTCTTCTGGGGAGAAGCAACAGTCATGCTGTGGGAAGGATGTCAGATGATATCATAAAAGACTATGTCTTTCTCAAATTTGTCTTCATACTTGCTTTGAGCCCAAAACAAATATGTGTTGAAATACTACATAACAGAAAGCTAAAAAAGGCAAATTGCTTCCACTGCATTATCATTTGGCAAAATTATTTGATATTTCAAATCCAATTGTTTAAAATTTACAGGAATTGATTTTCAAATAGTGCATTCATTTTTATTGCATGCTATTAGGCTGGTAAATAAAGACTGAAAACACTTTTTTTAACAAAAAAATCTTACAATGAGGTAGTTCAGTGCTGGGAAAGGTTTTTCTCTCATTTTGTCCCAGATGAAATTGCAATAAAACTGTCCTAACTTGGCAGAGTGTTTTGGTTTTGATAGAACTACCCAATCTGATTACAGTTCTGTCATAGCCTGTTCAATCCATGGTATTGTTGGTACTGAAGTGCCTTTAATAGTCATTTGTTCTGTAGTAAGATCTTTGCTCCTCTGTGCTGCACAGAGTGCAGAACACCAGCTCATTTATGTGGGCTAAGGGGAACTTGGCTCGTCTATTTATTCAACCTAAGGCATCTAAAATGGAGCGTGGCCATTCATTTCACCCCTCCAGTTTTTCTTCTGTTGTAATTTGGATGATTATTCACCTCTCAATTATTTGAGGGTTTTGTGCATACACATTATGTCATTTCTACATCGGAGATTTTAGTACCTGGAAATAGGTGTCTGTGAAAAAAAGAAACAATTGCATGCTACGTTTTAAAAATTAAAAAAGCCACTGCTCTCCCTCTGCTGCTGATGAGCTCAAGGAGTAAAGGGGAGCTGACACGCCAAGCTGCCTGCTTCAGCTCTCCCTTTTGACTTGTGTGTTCCCACTTGCGTGTCCTGTGGCACTTGGGCGCAGGTTTTTGGCCACGTGACACAGCTGTCGCTGAGGCAGCAGCTGCCCTGCAACGTGCCCATGCACAGGAGGTGGGGCCTGGCCTGGAGCTGATCAGAGCCCGGTGCCCAGTGGGGCAGGCGGGCAGCAGGGCCGCCACTCCTCCCTCCGCTGTTTGACCTTTACAGAAAGCACACGTGGCTCTGGCGCAGGGCTGCCTGCTGCGTGCTAGCAAACATTTACAGGCCCAGGCTCCCTATGATCTCAATATGCTGTGTCCGTCCGCTTCCTCTCGCAGCCTGATTCACTCAGAAGGTGTTGACTTGTCTTCCATCGTCTTACGTCGGGCAGTGCCTTGCAGAATTAGTGGTGTTCCTCAAGCAGAGCTGGGAGGAGCGGGCACAGCGCATCAGGCTGCTGCCTGCAGGCCGGGCCCTCCTGACACACACTTTGACACCCGGAGGGAGTGTGAGGCCGTCCGCTGTGACACAACCTGTTGGCAGACGTAGATTCCTGCAAACACACTGCTTGTTCTTTCCACTATTTGTCTCAGCCTTTCCCCCGCCACCCACCCACCCAACACAGCTGCACAGCAATTATCTTCGTGTAACACATTTGCTGTGCAAACCCGTGGTGTCGTTGTCCTATGGAAACGATTGCTTCTGGTTACGTGGTGCTGACATGACAAAGAACACGCAGATGTGAAAGATGTGTGACAGTGGTTGGAAAGATAATGCGTGTGGTCTCAGAATGTGTCAGCAAATGTAAATGAGATGTGTGGCAGTGCTGCTTCTGGGCTTGTGCGGCTCAGAGCTTTGTGGTGAAGGGCATTCTGCATCGTACAGGAGTGACCCCTTGTAAACCTCTCCTTGTCTGACACAGCAGGAAGGAGTCAGCTGATTTGGACGTGTTGTGGCCACTAACTGTGCCATATGGAAGAGATCTTGGAGACCTCGCTCCATTCCCGGCTGTGCCATGATGAGCTGGAGCAATTCCACCTGCTCCGCTGGAGTCAGCGTGGAGCAGAGTGCAGGGTGAAGGCCCGTTTCTGGCTCCATGTGTCCATATCAGCCTGCTCACAGCCTGCTTCCTCCTGTTGTACGACACCAGGTTTTCTTTGGAAGACCTGGGGCAAGGAATTAGCAGTATATGCTGAGGAGCAGCCAGTGAAGGACAAGGAAAACATAAATATTTCCTT
The DNA here is from genome assembly GCA_013396635.1 of Penelope pileata. NCBI lineage: Eukaryota > Metazoa > Chordata > Aves > Galliformes > Cracidae > Penelope > Penelope pileata. The sequence continues at coordinate 504,564 of WBMW01004086.1, read as the reverse complement.
TCTTCAGTCATTCAAGTAATACCCATCAAGAGTACAAAAGCTTTGAACTTAATCAGACTGCAAGAACAGAACTTGAAATTAAAACCTTGCAGGAATGCAAGGGGAAATAGTCATGAGGAGAGCTTGGGAGTAGCCACAAAGCCAAATATTCTGTTACCTTGAACCAATATTAAGGGATCTGCTTAATCTCTTGGTAGGATAAGCATCCATTTTGTGAATAAAAAACGTATGCAGGTGCATCAAAATATTTTGATAAAGACATCCAAAGAAATCTTTAAATGACTTGAAGTATATTGGATCTCTCATATCAAATGCCACATTAGTAGAATTCTTACATCCAGCTATCAAAAATTGAAAATGTTAAATACTATTATAAAATACTTACTATAAAAATGTCATATATAATATTCATTACACATAAAAAAGAAATCAGTATGTCTAAGTCAGTTTAATCACAACCATTATGAGGGCTAAAACCTTTGCAATAAAATCCTAGTAAAATAAAATATTTAGCAGTGCTGTATTTTCTCCTTTTTTTTCCCCTCTTTTTCAATCACCACATAAATTATGAGGGTTGTTTTTTTTTTGTTTTTTTTTTTTGTCAGCAGTCACCACAAGTTGTGATGACTGACAAATGGCTTGGAGTTGTTCCTTAACCCTTGCATAGTGGTATACAAACTTAGTTCATATACTGAAGAGCAATATGGATTTGCTCAAACACGCCGAGCGTCCCTCACTGCCTCTGTAAATCCATGGATGTCAAATGACTTTCCTCTGTGCAGTGCCTGGCCATGTATTACTGAAAAGCTTTGGTACAAACATAGACCTTGCTTTAATTTCTCTGTGCGTGCACCCTTAACTTGTGGCAATGCTTTGCTTTCATCCTAATGCTGGTGTTGCTCTGTATTGCAATCTGTCTGCCTAGAAATTAAAGCTGAAGGGTTTTCTTGATTATGTCATTCCCATTTCAGCTGGAGAAGTTTGGCAAAGCAGTGAATTATGCTGATGCTGCCCTGTCCTTCATCGAGTGTGGGAACGCTATGGAGCGAGATCCATTAGAAGCTAAATCTCCATACACCATGTACTCGGAGACTGTGGAACTCATCAGGTTAATGTCCTTTCTGTGATCATTTTCGTAATCTCATTTCAGCCATAATTAGAACCTGCTATGTTTTAAAAAATATCATTTCAACGTATTAATGATTTGTCCAAAGCATCTTCATCTCAGAAGTCATCATAATTAGTTCTTGCCATTTTATTAATGTCATGGAAAATTTATAATTGATGGACACTGCTTTTGTAAATTATCCCCTTTAGAGGTTATAATGTGAGTGTTATAATTTGCAATATTCATAAAATTAAAATTGAAATGTAGTGGGTGGAAGTAAAGTGTAGTAATTTCACTGTTTGGCAGTGACTTGTCTTTTAAAAGGTGTAGTTTTATCATTCAAAACACTAAAGGGAGTCTATCAGGATTTCTTTTACCAACCCTGTTTTTAGAGGTTTATAACTTCATTGTTAAAAAAAAAAAAAAGAAAAAAAAAAAAAGAGCTGAAACCTGGCACTTAAAATCATAGCCAAAGATGAAGCTTTTTGAATACGTTGTGTTAAAAAAGTATACTTTTTACTGATAAAAGAATGCAATCCAGCTGAATTAGTTGTAAGACAGTTTTGTAGGCTTGTAGGCTAGAATACAGATGAGAGAACTTTACTTACTATTCAACTGGCCAAATCAGTGTTTGAAGATCTGCTACTGTTACCCATATCTGTTTCATAATGTGTGCTCCACGGAAATGATGGTCTCCTGAGTAACTGAGGTTTTGTTTGCTTTACTTGTGCAAATTATCAAAGTGAAATCAAATAGGATTAAATTTGCCTGTAAGTAGAACACCAGGATTTTTCTCCTTCGCTGTGATGCACCTTGGCTTTCCCCAGTGTGTGCTGGGAATATCACCATTAATGTCAGTGCCCTTACTGGCAGTGTACACAAGAGGAAGAAAAGGAGGCAAATCAGACCTATAAATGTTTGTTTTTTAATAAGACAAAGGTGGGTTTTTGACATGCAGGATTTTAATCTGCCAGATAAGCTATTAAAGTCTGTCAAAAATAATGTGTGTTTTACATTTTGAACAAGTAGGTGTTTACATAATAAAATGTATGAAATCTTAAGAAGCTCTTACTCCCAGGTAAATAATATGCCTGTTAAATATTTTAAAATGTTTTTACATTCTATACTTCTTAAAGAGAGGAAGAAAGTCTAAAGAGATTGCTCAACAAAAAATGATGTTCGCTCAACATTTAGGATCCAAGTTAAACCCTCAAGAGCAGTGGAATTAAGAAAATCTGCTCCACTGTGCTGGAACTCCTCCTGCACTCTAACAGTGGGAGGTTTAATAGCTCGCGTGCTGAACTATGCAACTACAGCTGTATGGCAGGGCAAACGTGCTTTAAAGAAGTGAGTGCCTCTTCATAGGAGACCACATTTATTTTCGTTTCTGAAGGAAACCATACAGCACAGTTGAAAATCTTGTTCCTCAATCCATTGTCTGTCTGTTCAGAAGTGTGTGGGCTGAAAGTGTTTGTTAATTCAAGAGGTGCAACACGTGTAGCAGCTCTAGGAGCAGTACGCAAATGGGTGATGCCTGCAGCTCCCCTCCTCCTGCAGTGCCGGTGTGGGATGGAGTCAGCTGAGTCTGCAGCTGTATCTCGGAGCAGCTGGCCCTCAGCAGCACGCATGGCCCTGCTGCAGCCCCACTGCAGGGGCTCCTGACAGCCCCTGGTGTTGGTATGGTCCTGCTGTGGGCTCCGTGATAGATAGGCCTTGGCATGGAAGCAGCACCTGAACTACTTCTAGGTTGCTTTTTGAACTGCTTTTGACTATGAAGGAATCTGGAGAAATTTCATAGAATCACAGAATCATTGAGGTTGGAAAAGACCTCTGAGATCACCAAGTCCAACCATCAACCCATCCCCACCATGCCACTGAGCCATGTCCCCAAGTGCCACATCTCCACAGTTCTGGAACACCTCCAGGGATGGTGACTCCACCACCTCCCCGGGCAGCTGTGCCAGCGCATCACCACTCTTTCTGAGGAGACATGTTTCCTAACATCTGACCTGAACCTCCCCTGGCCACAGTCTAAGGCCATTACCTATCACTAGTTACCTGGGAGAAGAGGCTGACCCCGTTTGTCAGAGCAGACCTCCGATTCCTAAGTAGCTCCAGTCAGGTGAGATTAACTCCACTACCTACCACCAACGGTAGAGGTTAGTTTACAATTTCTCGTATGCAGCACCTTGAGGGCAGGCAGTGAGAGGCTGATTTGACCATTTAACTGCCACCAGTGGGCAGACATGGAAAAAAGGTGCCTGACCAGCTGAGCAGCAGGCAGGTACCAGTTCAGCACACCCTATGAACAAATACACAGTTCCTGTGGGCTACACTGAGTGTACAAACCAAGCATGCAGCCACGCACACACACTTTCATAACATGGCTCATGACATTAACATAGATTTTTACTGTGGGCTGTGAAGCAAAAAGAAATTTTTCTCACTTTCACTCCTCCCTCTGTTGGAGGCCTATTTTTTTTCCCTTTTGCATTAGCTGTGTCTGACCTGAGTATCTGCATCAGACATCTATTTGTCAAAGGAAGTGAAGCATCAAAGAGATTGGGAGTAGCAGAGATGTGACTTTCAAAGGTGTTTAGGTTAATGGTGATGCTAAAATCTCTGATGTAATACTGAAAATCCCAAAGAGACATGCATCTTTGTGTTTGGTCAGGCTCATTCTGTACAACTAGGACAACAATACCAAAAAGCAGGTGGGACAGGTCAGGGAGCGAGCACATCAGGTGCTGTGCTACAGCTGCAGCCTGGGGGCCGGTGGTGGGAGGAAGGCGGTGGGAGAGCAGCAGGGTCTGCCTGCACTCCATTGTAAATGAGAACTCATCAAGACTGCCTGGATACCTTAAAACGTCCTTACGCAACGCTGAACCCTATTACTTATTCTAACACAAGTACCTGTGAAATTGCATTAGGGCTCAGAACAATGAGTTTATGTGATGAATTGATTTTCAAGAGACTTAAATGCATGGCATGGAGTGTGCTCAGTTAAAGAAAAAAAAAAGAGAGTGAGAGGAGGTAGATATTCTGTCTGTGATCATCCAAATGCTGGACAACAGCAATTAAATAGAGAGGGGAGACAAAGTATACAAGGCTTATGAATTAATGGGCCTAAGAACTTAAAAAGCTGTGAACGCGACCTTTCCTGTATTTAACACCATTTTCTATAAAAGCTATATAGAAATTTATATTAAAAGCTTTGAGAAAGCACTTATGAGAAGGATTTTGGAGGTATCACTCAAGCCCAAAGCAGTGTATGTAAAACCTTGTTACATATTACTTTACTCTTCAGTACGTACCGGGACAAGACCCCACGCTTCCGTCCTGCGCTCATCACAGCTGTTGGCAGGGCTCAGCCCAGATGGCTGCCCACCAACAGTTCACCTCGATGGCCCTGAAAATGAATTGGTGATTTACTTTAGCACTCCAGATTTTAAGTGGTGCATTCTGTTGAATTTTGCATTATCACACCGTTGTAGAATGGTGTGATCATCAGCTGTTGTGGTTGGAGATGTCTACGTGCAGCTGTTACTTTCCAGTGTGTCACTAGTATTCCTAGAAACATCTTGACACCTATTTCTTCTCTCTTTACCTTTCTGACAAGGTATGCAATGAGACTCAAGAATTTCACAGGCTCTTCTGCCACAGAAGGGGACAAGAAGCTAGCAGTTTTATGGTAAGTCCCACCGTGACAGTGAGAAGCAGCTCAAATCTTTAGGAGGGCGTTAAAAGTGCTGAGTTACTTAAGGAGCTTACAGAAGATCATTATTCTTGTTTTCCATTAAACTATTAAAGGATAACTAATGGATTTCTTCAGCAGCTGACTAAACATTTATTCTTCTAATTTATACTCTTATCAAGATCGGATTTTAATGCTTTTGACCTTTTTATTTCCCTCCATTTGCTTATATTTCAAAATCTAACCTTAGAACAGAAACTGCAAAATATAGGCCAGCTTTTTCCTTTTTTTTCCCTTCAGTTTATAAGTTTCATTAAGCAATGGAATTAACGTAATCCTTTCCTAATTACCACAGCTACCGATGCTTATCACTTCTCTACTTGAGAATGTTTAAACTAAAGAAGGACCACGCTATGAAGTACTCCAGATCTCTGATGGAATATTTTAAGGTAATCTTTATTCTGTTTTGTTTATTGATATGAAATGCAATTCATACCAGCACTGAGGGCTCTCACAGGTGTATCTGCATGACTGAAAAGTCCCACGTTTAACCTCTCCCTTGGGAAATGTAGGCAGGATGGCTGCAGGGGAGAGGGGACAGGAGCGATCTGAGGGATTTTTGGATTAGTCACTTGATTCAAAAGACCATACTCAGTAACTCTACTAAAATAACATTATTCTCAACTCTATGTAATGTTTATGCAAGTTTTTGTAAAGGAAACTGATGCTTTCAAGACTTCAATGTGTAAGTTATTATGAACTGACCCCCAGTGAACCATAATAGAGCGGTTATTTAGGTTTACTTAGATTTAGATTTTAAAGTCAGCTAGATATGCTGAAGCTTATGCACGCTCCCAGATTTTGTTGGGCTCTCCTGTAGCTGAGTTCAGCTATCTCCAGCATAAGTCTGCTTGCTGCTGTACAGCTTGGGCTTGATAGGAGCTGCCTTTAGCACTCTTTATTTCTGAGGAACTTCAGATAGCCTTATCTACATCTAGAAAGTTTTCCTTTGCCTTGAAAGAGTGGAGATCAAGTGACTGTTACGACTTAGTAATGTTTTCCTTTACTTTGTCAGTCGCTGTTTATCCAGTATAAGAACAAGTTCTCAATTTCCCTAAGAGAGGAACAGAATCTCTCTTCAGTTCTCCCAAGGCTTTGCTGTATATATTTCACTAGTTAATGCTGTTTGAAGCACACATTAATTCTTGTACTTGGTTGCTACATATTATTCTGTAATTATGTAATTGTACTGCTATGGCAGCCCATCTGTCTTTTTTGTTTTTTCAGCCTCTTTGAATTTGGCCCAGGCTTTGACATATTAGTGCTGCAAACCACTAACTTTCCTAACACTGCAGCTTTAATATTTTCGTGTAAACAATCATAAAATGGTCGTTCTGCTGTAAAACTCCAGTATGATCGGGCTGCAAACCACGATTCAGCCCTGACTTCACCATTATTCTTTGTGTGTATGTATCTCTGTAACTTCAGTAATAGTGCTTCTGCCTAAATTGAAGACCTCCTGAAGCCATTAGGTGTTCTTGTGTTGTCTTCAGTGAGTTTTCAGTCGGGGATTTGCACAACAAATACAATTCGAACTAGACATGTTTATAGCCTCAGCATTTGCATGAAATGCGTTCCTTTCACTTTTGGTTTTATCCAGGATAGATATAGGTTGTCTCTTAAAAAGAATGGTTATTAGACAAATCATTTGATAAACTTCACCAGCAAACAGCAATGATTTATTTAAAAAAGAAAAAAGGAGGCATTATTCTTGCTTCTTAACGTCACTTTATATTCTCTAGCTGTGCAAAGTAAAGAGCATATATACAATGAAGAGCATATTTCTTCTCCTGGCGTAAGACCATAAGGGGAAAAAAAAAAATTAAAGTAATAAAATAGACCTACCAGAAAAGCTGTTTTCCAGCTTTCTAATTGTAGCTGAGTATTTCAGCTGGTGTGACTGTGTGGATGCTATGGGCTGCTGTAACTCATTTGCTAGAAATGTATTTTGAGAGTGTACAGATTACATGTTCAGGATCTTTTTGTAGTGAAGGCATACAAGGAGAAATGGCAAGAATGGGAGCTATTAAATACACATTAGTCGTGTATTGCTGCACAATGTTCTCTGTGTTCACTAACGAGACTCTTTAATGTAAATTAAATGGATTAACTATTTTAATAGAATTGTTATTCAAAGTTTTGCACAATTTTAATTGTGAAAAGCAGCCCGGTGTTTACAGCAGAGCCAGAGATTAATATTTTGATAGAATTGTTTCTCATATTTTTCTTCACAATTGCCAGTTTGTCCAAATTGAAACCATTTGCGGACAGAACTGGTTCTGATTAACTTCCAGTTAAGAGTTGCAAATTGTTATTTTCGACATTTCAAAACAGAAAATAACCTTTTAATCATAAAAATGTTCTGAAACTTAGAAACAACTTGGATTAAAATATAGCCAAGAAGATAAATGTTTAAATTGAAATCAAACTTTTTAAACTTTTTAAAATCGGCAAAAGTGACATCATTTCCTTTATTTCACCTATGAAGGAAGTTGTCTAACTTTTTTGAAAATATGTTGCCACTAGTCCTTGTCAAAAAGATTTCAAATATTCCAATTGTCAAAGAACTACCTCCCATCAGGATCTAGTCTTGAGATACTCACTCCAGATATATGTCAGGAACAATCCCCAGACAGTAGAAACTAATGTCAAAGCTGCTGCTTCAACTCTGAAGACTTTCCAGGGATGCTTAGGGTCTCCCTCCTTTTTGCATGTGAGTGGGAGGCTAAAATACACACTGCATGTGCTCTGCAGTGAGTGTTCGAGTTCATGCTGGCATCCTTACTGAACTGCAGTACAGGCATGGCCACTGTTATGTTTGGGGAGTATTTTCTGCTTTGGTCAGTACTGTTTGGCAAGTTCAGCTATGTTTTAGAAGTCAAGAAAAGAATTTTGCTCTCAGAGTCAGCTGCACATCCCTGTGCTCCACTGAATCTCTGTGCCTCACGTGCGGCATAGTGGTTGCAGTAATCAGATGAATCCTGTCGTAACAGTGGTAATACTCTGCAGAGAACTTGTTAAATCTGACTGAATTTTTACCGTGTGCTGACTTCTTTGCAAGGGAGCTCAGAGCACACGAAGCTTCAGCTGTGATACTGGCACTTTTTATGGGAATTAAGAAGGGTGCTATCCATTCTGAGCAGGACTGGAAAAAATCTGGGCTTTGTTGTTGCTTGGCAGTCTTCATACAGGGTTGTACAAGGTGCTGCACAGATGTGAAAGGCGGGTTGAGTAAGCAGGTAAGGAAAGTCCATTTGTGCAAATAAAACACATGAAAACAAGAGCAGTCAAGCAGTTCCTTGCTTAGAAGTTTTATTTCTCTTATCTGAATCCCAAGATACCTTCCCTAGTAACCTGGGGGAACTGCATTTTGGTAAGGCATCAACAAGAATTCTTTTTGTTTCTGATTAAGAGATTGCAGGTCCCCCTAAAGATAAGAAGTCATTTGCACTCTGAAGAGCTTACTTTATACAATAAGTTTAAGTGGTAATTAAACCACTTCTTTGTAAACTATGTCTGACTTTGCTGGGGCTTTGCTGCATTCCCTCCTTCACCAAGTGAGTTTCTTGCTTCTGGTGGGATCGACCACTCGTCCATCAGTCACAAGACCGATGTGCAGCGCTGCTGTTCTGCTACATGCACTGCAGCTCTTGCAGATAAACCTGGGAGTGTTGAACCTTTAGTCATCAGTACTCACATACTTCATCCTGCTTGCATCTCTTTTGTTTACATTTTGGTTTTGTACTTACAGAACTCTTCAAAAGCTTCTCAGGCCCCCTCACCCTGGGGCGGCAATGGAAAGTGAGTATTCTCTGCTAAGTATTTCTGTCTGGGAACACGTTTCCATGTTTCCAAGGTGGGGGGGAGGGAATGTTTGGTTGCCTTTAAAGGCAAAAGCAAGGCCATGGCACGGTGGTTTGGCAGCTACAGATATGTTTCAAATATCCAGCAGGTAGAAACTGTTCTTCTGGGCTACAGAGTTGATCTTAGGAGTTAATGGTCGATATAGCTGCCTTTGGGTTGTGGGGATGAGAGGTTCCCACTGGGCTAAATTACTTACCCATGGGAGGGATCCATTGTGGGTGGGAAGGAATGCTGAAACACACCTTCCTCTTTGTTCCCCGTAAGTCTAAAACCACCCATGGTGGTCTGTGCTGAATTCTTTGACAGTTGGCTTCTCCAGCCAAATGAAGGCCATAAAAATATCTGTTAATTAGCTAGAAGGAACCATGTCATTTCAGGAAGCCGAAGTAAAGTTAACCTTCATTGCAATGATTTTTCAATGATTCGTTCAGTAATGAAAGACCAATGAATTTTTCATTGATATATGATAAGTGCTGTTTAATAAAACTGAAGGTGTAATAGTGGTGAAAATGTGAGGGCACTTAGTCAGCCGATTATCAGAGGCTTTATACTAACATTAAAACATCCTTTCCTCAAATGTGAAACCTGGGTAATGCAATTCTGGTCTGCTGTTGAATGCAGGTGTGTTGCTGCTGCAACCTTGCCTGCATCTTGCAACATCCCTTGCCATCTGGCACACACTTTTCCTGCTCCTTTCTCCTGGTCACACATACAGATAAAACAAAGGAGAAGGACTTTAGCTTTCTTTCCTTCTTTATTTGAGTAGGCTGGATTCTAGGTGAAAATGATTTTTGTTAATGGGCTCTTTCTGGCGGTTCATGAGAAGAAGTGAGTGTTAGGCACTCCTGAGCAAGCAAATAAGTAAACAAAATAATACAACTGTAGAAAGGGTTGAAATTTAGCTCACGAAGATTGAAGTTTTAGTACAAGCTTTGTTCTGATTCAGTGCAAAACCAGAAATTCCATCATTTTGCTTGAAGGAAAATATAGTCTTAGGTATTTGGAAATACTTCAGGGTGTAGCTTGGCCTGGTGCTGCCACTGGGAGATGTGCTTTGCCTTCCCCAGGGCTATTGGCTCTACAGTTTCTTCTTATTCTCCTTCGCTTTTGTACCAGATGGGAGGAGAAGCCACAGGCACATAGCAGAGACCAAACGCTACCAGGATGTGGCACCACTGGAGGCAGACAGCAGCCTCATTCAGGAGGAGGAGACAGCAGGATATTCGTAGATCTAAAGTTACCAGTAGCCATGAAGTGTTGTCTGGCTCAGGATTTCAAGCTATCAGAAATCTCAGCTTGGCTTACTGGAATTTCTGGCCACTTTTCTTTGAAAGGTTTGTGAACCTCTATGAAGTTGGCCTGAGTTCCAGGCTGGCAATGAAACAAGTTTTCCCTGGTTTCATTACAGAAATGTTTCCCACCTCTAGCGACACAGAGCACAAAGTAGAGAGATTTAATAGACTCACCACAGTAATAATGGCTGTGCACAACAGGGCAAATCCAATGAACAGCGTGCTTTATTTGGCAGAAGTGCGTCAGCTCGTTGTAAGTGGCTCTAACAACATACTCCCGGTCCCCTCTGATACTTACGATTTTTAACTGCTCCCAGGCCTAACTGAGTATAGTTCAACTCTTCTGTGCATTAAAGACACTGTGGAACGTCAGGGAACCAGGATGCTTTGAGACTTAAAACGTTTGTGCTGTAGGACATGCTTAAACTGTAACACATAAGCTGTGTAAAAAGCTCCTAGCTGATGAATTAACTTGGTCTCTAGCTCTGGAAAAAGGATGTATCACATCTTGAGGAGTCTGTTGGTGAGCACGGGGAATAGCAGGGCACTGCTGGAAGATCTGCAGCAAGAACTGTGCCGTCAGTGCCTGCCAGCCCAGCACTGCACCTGCAGGGTGCAGGTCTGTGCCTGTGCTGGGAGCATAGGGCCACTGCTGGTGGTGCACAGAGCCAAGAGGAACCTTCCTGCCCTGGGTTTTGGGTCTGGCCCCTGAAGTCTGAGTGAGCTTTGTGCACAGCATGAGGCACCAATGGCCGCAGATCTAGAGAGGGGTTGTACATCCCTGTCCAGGGAGTTGTGGGACCTTTGCTGCATCCAGAGAGCACTGGGAGCATCTCAGCCCTGTGTTTCAGGCACGCTCCATAGTAAATCGAGTGCATTTGTGTAGGCAAGTGCTTCCAAATGGGGGCAAGAGAAGAGAATTTTTGGAACACTTAGCCTTGTTTGCTGAAACCAATTTTCAAGGAGAGAAGGTGTATGTGAGCATTTTGCATTGCTCGGTTCCAAGCGTGAGCTTGCTGTGCCAGCCTCCATGCTGCCTGCAGCCAGTGGGTGATTCCTAATTGCTGGTGCTGGAATTAAAGGAAAATCTATATTAGAACATTAGTGCTGCTCTAAGTAGGTAACTTAAAACACTGCTCTGTATAAAGCCGTGTGGATGAACTGTAGGCAATTAGAGCCAAATCTCCATAGCCGGTCTTAAAGAATCCTATAGAGATATTCATAATCCTGCAGTGCCCTCAGCTCCTCACATGCTCTGCAGGGTGCTTTTAAGACTTGCACTTTACTTATTGTGGTGACTGTATTTGGAGCAAGCTGTCATTGTGGTTTCCACAAAATGCTTTGATAATAAGCCAATATTGCACATTGAGTGTTTTCTAACTGCCTAGCAGCTTCTGGCAGCAGGTAGAAAAATCATTACAGCTATGAGATAGTTCTTTCTCTGAAAGATTGCTCTATTTTTATGATAGATATATGTGTTTCTTTAAATAACATGTTCATTTGTAGGGAAGATTAAATCCCTTTTTATTTTCAATCAGCCCCAGTTTATAAGCTCTCCTCTCTCATAAGACCGGGAGATGCCACCACACATACTGTCCTCACTGGGGTGCAGAGTTGATTTCCAAGTGCCTGTAGGATGGCAATGAAGTAGTTGTGCACAAAGGGGCCTCACTCTTCCTTCCTCTCTAAACAGGAGCACAGAAACGCCATCGCCCATGTCCCTGAGCCCATCCCCTGTCAGCTCCGGTGGAAGCAGTGCGGGCACCGCCAGCTCCTCCTCGGCGGGGACCATCACCATCCCTCAGCGCATCCACCACATGGCTGCCAGCCACGTCAACATCACCAACAACATCCTGCGGAGCTACGAGCACTGGGACATGGCTGACAAGCTGACCAAGGAGAATAAAGGTGCCCGTGTGCTTCCTCCTTGCCCGCTGTGGCGTATCTGCTTTAGCTTGCTCTCTGTTCTCGTAGGTTGGGGATTGGACCCAGAACCACCGCATCTGAGGGCGCGACTGTGACAGCTTGAGCAAACAGACCAGATCTGCTTGCTGCTCGCTGCAGCCAAGGCACATCTTCTCTTGTCAAGCACAGAGGGGAGATGTGTAACAAGCTGAACATGGGGTTATCAGAGCAGCTGGCAAATAATTTAGCAAACATGAGCCCCAAGTGATGAGAGTTTTCGTGTCTGCAGATTCGTTCACAGTTTCAGCTTCTCGTAGAGCACTGAGGTTATTTTCAGACTGTTCTGTCAACTGATTTAAGACTATTAAAATGCTAGTTGGGATAGTAAGCAAGCATCAGATGTTGTATTCATGCAGGGAGTGCAGTTAGGACGTGTCTACTGAAAACCACAGCCTTGTCTCTCCTGTTTTGGATTGCAAATCCAGGTGCTTATTCCTAAAATCAAGATGTAAGTCTTCACCACAGTCAATTCAAAAGAGTTTTGCCAAGCAGCCTGAGCGTGGGTTGTATTGAGCGTAGAGGAGTTGCAGAGATGTAACTAAAGGACAAATGTGGCCATCGTGAACTACCCCGCGATAATGTCATTACTCAGATTCCAGCCTTGGGCTTACACAAATCGACAAAGCTTCCTTTGACACTGGAGGTGCAGAGCCTAAATGGGAAATGTTCTCATCATGAATTGGCTCATTCTCTTAAATTATACCAAGATTTCAGATGGCTGACTTCTCCTGACAAACGTGCTCACCATATGCAGTTTGATCTTAGTCCCATTAATGTCAGTGGCAAATTTCCACTGATGTAGAGAAACCAAGCCTAAGATTTATAGGTTTTTACGTCTGAGTGGTGGGTCATAATGATCTATCCCTGGATGAGGATACAGGTTCTGTCCCATCCTCCCCACTGCTTCTTGCTTTTGTTCGCACTGGTTAATTTAGTAGCATTTTGGATTTTATCCATATTTGTATCTGTTTTCACAAAGTATGAAAGTGATTCCCTGTCAAATGTACTGCAGAATATTGCAGGGGGGATGCAGAAGGATGCTCTGATAGGAGAAAGATGGTGATAATCTTGTAATTAGCCCTGTGTATTGTGGAGTTGTTAAATGTTCTGCTTGGTATTGGATCAAAATAGCTCAGGCATTCAGCCAGCAGACAGAAAATGTACCCAGCCACTGCTGTTATCAGCCCTAGAGCTGGTTGAGAAAAAACCTGCTGACTCTTTCTGATTTTTTCCCCCTACACTCTTCTTTGTTCTCCTTTTGACTTACAATCAGATAAGCCCAATTCTTCAAAGCCATGTAGAAGTAATCTTTATTCAGATGAGCAGTCCCCTTGACTTTAGTGGGACTGGATGCATAAATAAGAGTTTCTCACATGGGCGAGATGTCTAGGGTTGTGCCCTGTTCCTTCATATCTTGTTTCACAAACTTCAGCCTTATTACAGTGAATGGAAAGTTCACGTTACTTCAAATTTCATTTAAGTGTTACAGTCCATTGGAGAGAGATCAGAGTTTCGCATGTCTGCCTTTATATTTAACGGAAAAGATACCTCATTTCTAATTAAATACTAGTTTAAAAGTTGCATACCTAAACACAATTAAACTGCAATTTGCAAAATGCATGCTGTAGTAAAAGTACGTAAGAACTGCTGTGAGAGACGTGTCACACGATGACTTTCACTTGGAGAAGGCTATATTTCAGACATTATTACACAAAAAATATTGCAGAGTTTGATGAAATCTACCTGTAATGACATTTACTGGTTGTCACCTGCATCTCTCCCATCATTCAGAACACCAGTATCTTGCTGGTTGGGACAGGGCTCACCCTTTACCTCATATATCCATGTATCTCTAATCCACCTTATCCAGCTGGACCAGCTGTTGCCATGCACAAGGTCTGGTTCACCGGGCTGTGCACCGAGCATTCTCATACCCCATGAACGCACACAGGACAGGTGCAAACCCCAGACTCTGCCCTGAGGTCCAAGTGAGGAACGCATCTCCTGGTTTCAATTTTAGGGGTACTTGGGCAGTCAGTTCATCTTAAAAAATGAGATCTCTTGTTTCCTGGAAATAAGTGTGGTCCTTCTCATCCCAGTCCCCTCCAAAAAATGGGGAAAAAAAATAAAAGAAATTTAAAAAAACATTTAAATGGAAAATGAATTTTCTGTTGAAAAATCAGATCTAGTCAAATCTTCTTTTTTGAGGTCAGCTCTTATTCTTTCTGTTGTCTTCTGAATCACAGGGGTTGTCGTGCCCAAGGACATGTCCCTGATGAGCTAACATAGGTTGGAATAAAAATGTGGCCGCATCATTGTAACATCTAATAGCCTTTACCTCTGGGTCTTACTGCTGTCATAGATGCTTCTTAGGTCATGTCCATCCAGACACAACAGATCTCTTCCACATTAGAGAAGCTGTGAAGCCTCCCCATGTGCATGGCTGTCAGCTTAGGTTTTGTGTTCTTCCAAGTATGCCACGCTCCCAGTTTGGACTCAACTCATGTCCAGCTGGCTCAGAGCGGGAGACAGAAGCCTTTCTTGTCAGCCTGACAAAAGATGTGCCATTAAAATAAAAAAGCATAGCAAGAGGGAGAGCAGCCTCTCCCTCTTGGCAGACCTGCCAAGCTGATCTGATTTGAAAAGGAGAGCAGGAACGTACTGCCATGGACCTCCGGTTGAATTTCCCCATGTCAGCGGAGTTCAGAGTGTGTGGGAAAATAGATGGAGTTTGTCACGAACCTGTGTCTGCAGCAAGGCAGGCTAAATGGCAGACTTCCCAAAGCCGACCCGTGTGCTGGCTCATGCTGGATCACCTGAAGAGTTGTTCACCATCCATACCTTCCAACTCTCAGCTGACTTTACACAATGAGATGGTTTTTTAAAGCTTCCAAAGATAGCAGCACTTTTTCTCTGCGTTAGAAAACGATCAGCTCTGCCGTGACGAAGGCCCGTTCTGTCACATATATAAGTTCAACGAGTGGCTTCAGTGCTTGCAGCTTTTTTGAGAAATATTTTCAGATTGTTGAACTGAAGCTAAAAACTCAGCTTTTAAGGTGAATTCGCAGTGTTTAAAATGATTATTATTTATTTGAGCCTAGAATGAGATAGCAAAATGCAAGCAAGACAGTAAGTTATTTCACTCCTAAATGTATTGATTTCACACTGGATGAAGGGAATAAAAGACAGAGGAAGGAAGATGAAAAGTAACTGCTAGCTGCAGCATCTTAACGCGACTGGCAGTAGCCCTAAGCTTTCATTATATGCTTGCCTCCAGCCAAATCACTTTGTGCTGTGATACTGCTGTAGCTCCCACACTGACCAGGGTCAGGCTGTCAATACTTGGATAGAAAACCTCAAAGCAGCACTCACTTGCTGAAGAAAATATTGATAATGGTTTTGTACCTGGCATCTGCTCTCCAGACCAGCAGCCAATACAGCGTTGGTTGGCTGCGTGCCACGCTCTGGATTTTAGATAGGGTGAGAATGCAAGGTCTGAGCCATTGTTGTGGTTGTTGGCTGTTATCTGACTCTGAAAGGCCTTTAACTGAGACGGGGCTGCCACTCTCCTAAATATAAAGTGAATGTTGCATGTGTGGGAATGCTTGTGCCCCAGTGAGCAAAAAATCTGTGAGACAATAGAGGACACAATTCAATTCTCCATTGAAAGCAGTTTGGCAGTATCTGTTGGCCGTAACAGGATTAGCTTTTCACCCAGAGAACATCCAACACACGGCATACTTTGTTCTTTCTACCGATGTCTTCTTTCTACCTGTGGCTCTCTGTTCAGAGATTTCCTGTTAACCCTTCCCAACCCCAAATCCCAGGGGTCTTACCCATCTTCTCTTTCTCCTTAGAGGCTCCCATCTCCCTGTTGCTATTTCTCTGCTGTGTTCCCTCTTCCTCCTCCCTTCCCACTCCAAACACATTCTCTGGGGCCTGCGGCTGTGGCAGGGTGAGCAGATGGCCAGACCTGATGCAATGGCGGTAACAGAAATGGGAGGCTGGGAGAAAGATTAAGCAGGGTTTTTAAGATGCAGGTTCATGCAGGAGGTGCAGCATGGAAAAGGAAGTGCCACAGTTCATTGCCAGCCATTTAAGCCATGTAGTCAGCAAACCTAGGTTGGGCTTAAAAAACTGAAAGTGAAGGTCACTGGAGCTGAAGGAAGACTTGGGCAAGCAGTCATACCACATTGGGGTTTCCTTCCAGGTCTAACTTGGCCTGTTTAAATATTTTCTTGCCTTTGTTTAATTCTTTCCTGTTGCCCACATACTCATGTACACAAGGCCACAGGAACTCACTAAGTGCCCTGCTGCTACTGCGCGTGAAATCATGACGGTACGTGTATTCCTGTAACATTGCCCAAGACAATAACTTCTGTTTCCTGTGTTTTGCAGAATTCTTTGTAGACCTGGACTCAGTGATGGGACCCTTAACACAACACAGCAGTATGACCAATCTGGTTCGTTACGTTCGCCAAGGACTCCACTGGCTCCGCATTGAGGCTCATTTGTTGTAGTGACTGCTGCCCTGCTCATAACATCCCCATTCTTCTACCTCTACCAGCGCACAGACGATCACTGGTGGAACTCCACTCATTTCTGGAAATTTATTCATGTAACTTCATTTTTATTGCCTTTTTTAATATCCTATCTATTGGAAGTAGAAGTCACCATAAATGGAACTTATGACTCGAGAGCAGTATGTGTTGTACTATCTAATCATTTTCGACAATTTTCTATGCCTTGTGTCTCCTGGATCCTGCCATCCTTATGTGCTTTATGGAACGGTACATTCCCTGCAGTATTGTTTTAAGTCCATGCTGCCTTCAAGTGAAAACAAAAAAGCACTTTGAGAAGATATGGATTCCTGAGAAATAGTACAAAGCGTCTTAAATATTTGAGGGTATATATGAGAAGTCCCTTCTGAAATAAATTAGTAGAAGTTATAGCTATTCACTCAAAATCATCTTCTGAACCTGAACCAAGCTTTTTGCCACTTAATTCTGGCATCATTACCTTGCACAGTACATTGCTGAGATTTCATACTTCCAATAGGCTCAGTCTCTAGGAGAGAATGTTGACTATCTTACAGGTACATAATGTAAGGTCACCAAAGATGTTAAGAGGTAAAAGGTTGAAGGAATGCCTCATTAAAGAAAGATGACATACTATGCAATGAGGTTTTGATATTCCATTCTACCTGTTTGTTGTTGGCTTAATAATTTCAGTAGGCAGCACAATTTATTGCAGTTTTTAGGCAATTTCAAAATATTAGCTTTCATAGTCTCATATACCATTCCTATACTAAATCTGTGAATTTTCTTTCAGTTTTGCTGTTTAGTCTCCAACAAATACTCATCCAAGATTTTTCTTCATAGAACAATCTCTTCTTGCATAGTGACTCAATGAAAGCAAGTTTTAACAGGAATGCAACACTCTAAGCATTGATATTGTATGTAAAACTCCATTAATAAGTGTATGCAGATTCTTCATGAAACTCTCTAGAAGTTTAACTAACCAACTACTGTTGAAACATTATAATTCCATGTGGCATCAATTTACACCTGTTTTGTTCATTTCAGAGCATTAGAAACAAATAGTATTACTTACCTTGCTATCATGAAAACAGTGACAAATTAAATAAAATCAATGGATTTACCCAAAAGCAATATAACATTTGTTTAATAATGGCCATGAATACTTCACTCAAATTACCTATTTTCCAAGCTCTGCATCTATTTACCCATGCTGTCATGTTTTGGATCATTCTTCTAATGCGTGAATAATAATGAGACAATTCAGATAGAATTTCAAAGCAATTGTGAATAAATTGCACCATTTCACATTTGCTCTTTCCTCTTCTTTTTTTTCACCTGTTATAAACTGCACTGCTCTTCTGGTGCCACTGCAAGAAGCGCTGGTGCATGAAACAAAACAAAATGAATTTATATCAATAATTCACAAGATTTTAAATGGTCTCATCTCATTCTTGATGTAATGCCTGCATACCTTACTGAACTGTAAATTCCATTTCTATAAACAGAAATTGCTCATAGCAATGTAAATATTATTCTGTCTCATCTCATCGAAATAATACAATATGTGTATTAAATGCCATCCAGATATTAGTTAATTGCAATTACCTTCTGCTATATAATCCTGTATATCCTTCATTCTGGTGAGTTATTGGATTCTACTCACTGGGTTGTGACCAGATAAATAGGACAAATTTGCATTTAAAAGGTTCCGACTGTTATGGTTTTTAGAGCAGGCCTTGGATATTTGCAATAAGAGCAGTTTAAGGACTCTGCCCAGTGCACATTTAAGACAAACGTTACTGTAGCTGTTGTATATTAGTTGTCTGTAATGCTACCTTTTCTTAAAAATCAATAATTGCTAATATTTTTTTTCCACAAGACTGTACTGTAAGTGTAGTCAAGGTGTGTCATTAGAGAAATCATCCGGGTTAGGGCTGGTTGTCTGCAAAGGACGTTTGCAGAACACGCACATCCTGTACTATCTGCACATTCCTGTTCCTGAAGTGGTCGATACACTCTTATCTGTTCTTGGAAGGTTTCGGTAACATGGCTGAAACGTGAATCCAACAGCATTTGTCACGCTAATTCTGGCCCCGTTAACTAATGAATAAAACCACAACAGTGAAAACAATTCGGAAACGTAGAAAAGAGTTTTTTTTTAAAAAAAAAAAAATACTTTCAGTAATGTTTTTTGAACAGGGTGAGTACTTGAGACAAAGCAGGGTTTGGGTGATTTTATTGCAAGCCCGAGTTTTCCATTCGCTTTGCAAGATCCTGCTGATGAGATTCAATCTAATTGAGTGCGTTATCATCACCTGTTCCTTTAATGGAGACTGAAACCCTAGACTGCCATGAATTTATGAAGGATAGGGCTTGAAATACAATCTTTAGGCACAAGGCTGTTCAAAGAGTTAGCTGCAGTCACTCGGGGAAGACAGCGTGTTATCTTCTGCCTGTTGCTTGCAGTAAACAGACTCCTATCTCTAAACGTACCCCATGTACAATCTTTTGCCTGAACAGCTTAAGGAATTAGCCCACCTGACTTTGCATCCTGTGACTAAGTTTGATATGTGTGAATCAATGGCATGATTACAATACGTCCAGCAGTCAAGCCTAGGATCACAAGCCAACTTACTGTTTAGCAGTCTTGTTTCAAAAGCAGCTTAGAAACAAATTAAATATGGAGAGTGAATTACCTTCTTATCCCTGGGGATGATGCCTCTTTTGGGTTAGTTATTAAGGATTATTGCACTTCTACAGGCACTATATTCATCTCATTTCAAATGCCAACATGTCATCTTTGTGGAATCATTTTATCCCTTGAAATATCATTTCCAACAGAGTTAATCAAACGAGGTTGTTTGTTTGTTTCAATATCTGCAGGGAAGCTGCCTGTGGTTGCCTGGGCATTGGCTGTGTCTGCTCTTAACACTGCCCACTTCAGGCATTCAAAGTCATGAACCAAGCACCAAAAATTACAAGATTGGCTCCAAATCATGGCTTTTTTTATGAGAAAAATTTTGTTGTTCTTCCTACATTGCCTTATGGATAATGAGTTTTGAGGCTGATCTCAAGACACATTATCAGGCATTTTTCAGGCATACTGAGGGCCAGAAATGACCTATTTGTTTTTAATTGGGAGACACTGATGTAATCTCTTGATTTCTGCAGCTGGACTTTGAGGAGGAAACCAAGCTTCATAAAAAATTGCCAGAGCTGACAAGACCGTCATTTGTGTCCCGTGCTTCAGGAGGTTTGCAGCAATATCCATAGCTCAGGAGCGAAGGGAGCATGCAAGGAAAGGGCTAAATGCAGGCATTTGGGAGCTCCATCAGTGCAAGATCTGAGGGCAGCCAAGTCCTAAGTGCTCAAGCGAGGCATTTCCATAGCACTTAACCTCCATGTCAGGAGCTGCAGCAGATCTGAAGTGAAGAAGTTGACAAGGTGCAGGCAGAACGTCCTGCGTTGAATCTGTAGCCATGTGAGAGCAGAGCTTACAGGGAGAGCCTGAGCTGTACCCTGTACGGGTCGTGTTCCTCAGCCACGTCCTGTCCCTTTGGTCACTGATCTCAGCCGTGCTCCCTTGGCTCTTTTGGAAGCACAAAGCACACTTCCCACTGTAGGAAACTGACAGCGTAAACAGTTCATGTTGGATGGCTGGGTTTGGCCCAGTATGTGTGCTTTTTTTATTTTATTTTATTTTATTGTCATTCTGATTTAGCTTACTGCCTTTGTGTTGATGGTGTTGATGTCAGCCTTCCTAGCTTGCTTCTTGTAGCTTCATTTCATTTTTTCTTCCGTGGTCTTTGGACTTTTTTACTTTTGCTGCCTCTCCATTAATATACCGTCTCACTTACAGATGGCCTGCTTTGAAAGATAGGGACAGGGCTGTTGATTTTGGTGGTGTGCATTTTTTAAAGAATAAGGGTCAAGGTCTCCATTCTTCTGAGAACTTGGAATCTGAGAACTTGGAATCTGGGCCTTACTTCCTATGCATTTTTAATTCCACTGATGTTATGATGTTCTTTCATTGTATCCGTTTAGATACACGGATAATTTTTTAGGTACTTTGAAAAAAAATGTTTTCATTGTATTTTTATCAGAATGTAATGTTGTTTAAATCCAATGATTAGTTTTGTGAGTGCAGTTTAAAATATTGGGAAGAAAATGGGGCTAGTAAAGGATTCTGGTTTAGATATTGTTAGGCTTCTTTGTTTTGAGTTCAGGAGAAACTCCACTACATACAGCACTGAACCATGCACACGTGTGCCACGTACCTGTGGGTTTGGATGTGGATTTGCAACAGAAAGTCTGTGCTCTTTGCTCCATGGCACAGAAAAATGATGCAGCCTTAAAGAGGAAACGCTCTCAGGAGTGCTGAGTGGCGGTAGGATTACGATGTGTTCCTCTGGAGTTTGTGTATCTGCATCTGCTGTCTCATTGCAAGCAATGAGGGCGTGACAGAAAGTCACAACAGTTCTGTCACCTTGGTCCCTGAAGTCAGTGTCACTTCTGAAGGAGCGTCAACATACTGCTTTTCAGGTGCCTAACTCATCTGCTGTAGGCCAGTGTCTTCAACTTTTAGGAAAGGAGAAGTATTTCACAGTTCACCAAAGAAAATTAATTTGTCATTTTGAACCAAGCATAGGAGTCTCTGTGTGTGGGCAGAGCCACAGCCGTGGTACTAGCAAAGGGCCGCTGCCTCCCGCAGCATCTCCCTGACCTCAGCAGCGTGTGCTGGGAGTGAGGCGAAGGGAAGATGAGAAACCAGTCCTCCATCCTTACGACATCCTCCAGCTTCACATGATGTTCTATAAATACAAACCAAACAAGTTGTGTTAGGGCTGGGGGGGCTTAATTTCTCTGATACTTCCACGACACAGTCAGACCGATCACAGCAGTGTGTACAGGCATCTGTACTACACAGAGAGGGAGATGTATTTCTCTAGATGCAGTGACCTATTTTGGATATATCACTTGATATTTTGTAGCCTACATGTATAAGCTCAAGCTCAGTTAGGCTTTCCTTCACTATGGAAACCCCCGGATGGTGAATGTGAAATGTCCCTGCCTGACCTGCAGAGCAGCCGCCATCCCTGCAGAGCTGTGCTCCCACCTGCCTCCAGTGCTCTCCATAGCTTTACTTCAGTGATTCTGTTTCGAAGAGATTTTGTCTGTTTCTCTTGTCTTCCATGATCAGTGATTCTGATCGTCCCACGCTGGCTTAACCCCGTGGTGGTACTGCTGAAGAGACTGAGCTCAGAGCCTGTGCACAGCCAGCGGGAGCCTGTGGCTCTGTGGGCAGAGCTGGAGGCAAATTCAGATGAGTTGCTGTGCACAACTGGTGTCAGATGAGCATCCAACTTGGAGGTACTGCAACAGACACTCGGGAAAGATAAGCTGTGCCCAGAGTTGAGGGGGTGTAACAGCATCTCAGGCAGCTCATTGGCACTGCAATCACAGTAGGTAATAGGAAAGATGTGAAAAGTGGTTTAAAGAGACTGCGGTGAATTTGTATGGGCTGGTGAATTTAACCTGTGCGTGCTTCTGTGGAAAGGGGATTCACTGCTGTCGGTGTGCCCTGCAAAATAACACCTGTGCCATGGGATCATGCAAAACCTGAACGTGGCACTCTCCCTTCCAATTCCTTGATCTGCCTCAGGGTGCCAGACATGTCACAAAGCCGTGCTTGTCACCGCCCTGAAGTCTCCATAGAATTAAACCATTTTTCCCTTGCAACTTCCCCAGGGACCGATCCCAGGGACCCCTGGGTCAGGTCGAGCAGAGCTGTGCTCTCAGTGCTCCGCAGAGGCCACAGCGCTGACCCTGCCTGCTGCGGTGCCCGAGGGGCTGCACAGTGCCATCCCACCGGCTGCTGCAGGGCTGGTGTGCAGGAGGCCCGGCGGGACAGGGCTGTGCCCAGCGGGACTGCGTGACCTACTGCCTGGCTGCCACGGAGCTGCAGCTCTGCACTGCTTTTGGGGCTCGGTCCTCTGTGCTGCAGATGAGGCTGAGATCTGAGCGCTCACTTTTACCTTCTCTGCATGTAGAAGCATCAGGCAAGTCGACAGAAGTGGTGCATGCAGTAACATCATAAAACAATGGCAATATTCACTCTGTGCTAAATTGCAATTTAAACTGTAGTGTCCGCAGGACCGCGTGTGCTCAGATGCCAGTGGTGTAAGCCATGTGAGCAGATGACACGACTGTCAGAGACTTGTTCTTTTCCTTGATTTTCACTGAGTTCCCCTCTATGCAAGCTCTGTAACCTCTCTGTGCTAGATGTGAATTTACTTGCAGTTATGTGAGCATCACCCTGTTGTAATTCCATTGAAATCCATCAACCTCTAATTTCAGCTTGGTTATTTCCTTCTCTGGGTTAGAAGGAAAGTCAGATTCCAAAGGGAATTTCATTGTTTTAATGGATAGCAGTAACTAAAAGGGACCAAATGTTGAGCTAAGTAAATGTAAAAGGACTTGGCTCAGATTGTGGAATTCATTGGACCAAATTCTGCTGTCATATGGCAATCATACAAGTCTTATTGAGCTTGCTGAGCACTGTTTATTGAAGGAGAAGCTGGCTAATAAAAATGGTGTACCATTACCAGAGCTAAGGTTATTGGGCCAGAATGTTGATTGCATTAACCCAATTAGTTCAATGGAATTACACCCATTTGCGTTCTGGCTGAGCTCTCACCCCACTCACTGCAATTAAAGGTCTCTGGCCTGGTGCTGGAGTAACAGCAAGCAGACTTCCTCTTTGGCCAGCCCATACATTGACTCAGCCCTTGCTCAGGGAAAGCATCGTTGACGTCCGTGACAAACAATGTGGAATCATGAACTCGAAGAAGCTTTGACCCATTGGCAGGAGGCATTTACCCTTGAGTTTATGAATGAACTGCGTAGTGGAGAACAACAAATGCTTTATTTATGACAGTGGTAGAGCAGAAGTTCCTCAACTGGTGTAAATTGTTGTAGGAGTACTGATTTCAGTGGAGTTAATCCAATATTCACACATTGATGAGCAAACCCTTTAACCCCAGACTAATTTTTGCCAGTATGTCTCTATGCAGATAAACTCCCAAAACTTTTGTCATCATGCCTTTTTTTGCTGATCATGCCAATGGAATGATTAATGTACCATAATCCTTGCCTGTAAGGAAATACTGTACTTTGCAAAGCTATGCAGTACGGAGCACATCATAAAACTGCTTTAGACCACACAGTCTGGAAAAGCTTATCAGAACCTAGACTGACAGGGAAGCTTCTTATCTGATGCTGATTACACTTTTGCTCTGCACTTCCACAGAGGTTTTTACATATGGAGTGAATGATAGTTGGATGCTTCTGATGACTATGGGCCAAAGCTTCAGCTGATGTGCCTCTAAGTAGCTCCATAGATGTCAGTGCTGATTTACACCAGCTGAGAAACTAGTCCTCTCCCTCTTCATACTGTGCTATATGCTCTGATGCAGCTTTATGAATACAGACTGAAGCTGAGTGTATATCAAACTGTCCTGATTGAACACACCATAATCCCTGCTAAAAGAACTGGAGGCTAATTCCTGTCTGCCATCTAGGCTTGCCTATGTTTTGTTTTTAACTAAGAGGCATGTTGCAATCTCATTACCTCTGGGTTTAAATATTTACCGGCCTCACCATCAGCTTGCATTAAAAAATGGCAAATAAATTCAAATGTGTCATAAATGCATTCAGTCTAGAGATGGAATCTATTAGTTTCACTCAAAGACATTGCAGGAGGCTAAAGTGTGTTTTCTAAGCCAAATGGGTTTTGCACATTTGAAAGTCATGGCAAGCATTTATCCAGGCTCAGTTCTGCTGTTCTTCCCCTAAGCACCTTAACCAGCAGGTTGCCCCACCGACATCCACGGAGCAGCCGTGTAAATCAGTGCTCAGCCCACAGACTGCAGGATCAGGCACTGAATGGGTGGATGCAATCAGGAGTTAAATTTTAGCCATATGTACTATTTGAGGACACTTAAAATTATGTACATTTTATCCAAGCTGGCAGCCCTCATAATTACATAAAATATTGTATTATTTATTCCTGTCTGTATTTTCGACACCTCTGGGTTGCAGAGCTTCTACTGCATCTCAAGTGCTGTTTCTTTAAAACCCACGTTCAAGAGGCCTAGGGCATATCACTGCAAAGCACGAAAACAAGTCGATAGATGGGGTTATGTTTTTGCTTTGGTGTTCAGCTCTGGTTTGTGTTTGATCTCTGACTGTAGCACTTCCCGTATTTTATAAACGGCCCAATTCAATTTGTTTTCTGAAAAAAAACAGAACAAAAAAAAACCCCTACAAGTAAAATTCAAGAAAAGGAGCCCTGGCTAGCTCAGTGGACGTCTGCTCTTTCTGGTGGTGGTTTTCACCTGGCCATCTTGGAAGCAGCGTAGGAAGCACGTCCACCTGCCTATCGTTAGTAGCTCTTGTGGCAAATACTATGTTTTCCTTATTTTTTTTTAATTTTGTGTTTGTGTGTGTGCGCATGTATAACTAACCAAAATATCAGGAAAATTTATATATGCTTTCTTCTGGTTCCTGGAAACAGAGCAACATGGTGACCTTATGGTCTTCCAGCAAAAGTCAGATTTAATTTCTGCATTTCAGTGCAACTTCATTAGCTATTGGCATTAGATTTCGGTTTGCTAAACGGCCCTTTACCTTACATTCTTGCTTTTTATTTACTATTGAAGTAGCCTTTTTTCCCTCATGTGTGCAAATACCATTCCAACAATGGCTGCGATTCCACGAGGTGTCTTCGTTCTGAACAAGCATGTTATCCTTGTAAAGTTTGAAGTATAAGTTAAGATGTTTTGTACAGACCAAGGTAACTGTTAAAATGTCAAGCAATTACTGAAATGTTGTATAGTTACAAAAGTTTGATTTCTTTTGCTTTATATGTATAAAATTGTATCTTGCCTGTTTTGCTTTGTATCTCCAACGTGTTGCACAATTATGCATTTTGTTTACATTTGTTTCCTCTTCAAAAAAAAAAAAGAAAGAACAGTAATACTTTATGTACAAACATTTTAAATGTACTTTTGTTGTTTTAAAACACAATGTCTCTGTATAAATAATATTGGTCGAACTGGTACATTTGTGTCTCTCATAGAGGGATTAATTATACTGCCAGTGCATTGAATTATTTAAAAAAAAAAGAAAAAGAAAAAAAAAGTAAAATAAAATTTTTATGAAAATGTAACCCATTTTATCACTATAAATTATTCTGTCTTCTGCTATTTTCTCATTCCCCTCTCAGGATACAAGAAGTACGGCACAGTAAGAACTGTTTGTGGGAGAGTTGTCATAGGTTTTAATTTTTAATCAACGTGTTTTTGTCATTACAGAGACCCGCAATGACTTGGTGTTGGAAAATGGTGCAGTGCTGATACTGGCTGGGAGGTAACGGGATCAACAGTGGTTCACCCACCCCTAAAGGGCCGCGGCTGCAAGACAGAAGCCTAAATTTTCCCAAACCCAACCCAGAGAGCAAAGCAGTCAGGCTGCAAAGGCAGGGTTTGGGGTGCTTGCTGACGGGCAGCCCAAGGCCTCAGCGCGACTGAAGTGGTGCAGTTCCACGCGCTGACCCTCCGTGCAGGGACACGCTTCTCCCCAAGGGCTTCCTGGGATGACACAACTGGAAACGCCAGGTTGTGTCTCATCATCTCAGAAACAGCTCAAGGAGCCAGTGCCAAGAACACCGGCTCAGAAGAGATATGAAAAGCTCTTGGGAGCCGCTGAGCAGCAGGCGGTGCAGCTGCCCAGTGCAGGGCTGAGCACGCGGACCTGCCAAGTACGGGGCATGCCAGGCCAAGCCCCCACCAGAGCCCATCTCGGGGCATGGAACAGAGCTGCTGCCTCCCTCTCAGCAGCATCGAGGGTGTGTGTGGGTCCAGAGCACAGACAGCATTGCAGAAGGATGTCTTGAGACAAAGCACATCAGTAGGCGTTGGGGTTTGAGGCTGTTTGCTGTAAGGCCCTGTGTAAAACAGGGCTGGTGGCTGGGATCTGCAGCTGCTCTACACCACTCTGATTGCAGCTCAAAGCTGAGTATCCACTGCTCCACACTGCACTTGCTTGAATGGGTGCTGTAAGGCACTGCCTGCAGCAGCAGCCCTCCCCTCAGCAGGAGGAATGGGGTATTCAGGGACAGTGCTGTGTGCATTGCCAACGACAATGCTCGAGGAGCCAGAAAACACCCTCTCAGTGCCTCAGGGAGCCCTGTTCTGGGTGAGCAGGAGGCAAGGCACGTCGGATGCTGTGTGTGCCCTCAGCGTCCTCTGGGTGTGCCTGAAAGCTTCAGCCAGGCAGGGCATTGCTCTCCACACTTGTGATGGCTGAGAAGTGCTCTGTGATCCTGGCTATGAGTGATGGATGGCTCTGCAGAACCCTGCGCTGCACTGCTTTGTTAGTGCTGCTGCACAACACAGGGAAAAAGAGAAAAGAGAAAAGAAAAGGTAATTATTCATTCCCGCTGCCTGGGAGTCCTGTAGCAGCAGGAGCTGCTGGCCTGCTGGCTGGAGGGTGAGGAAATGTCTCCTCAGAGCATGGCAGTGACGGGGCAGCAGGAGGTGGGTGTTTGGCTGCTCATGTTCACTCACATCCCAGGGCAGGGTGCCAGCTGTCAGCTCCCCGCCCAGGACCCCTCCTGCCTGCTGGCACGGGGTGAGGCAGCAGTGCAGGATGCTGGCAGGAGCTGTGCGGCCTCGGGACAGAAGCAGTGTCGCATCCCCTCGGCCAGCAATGTCACTGCATGGCTCCCTGTGAGCCTTGCCCACAACAAGAAGCTGTTTGAGACCAGCAAGAGCAATATAGAGGTTATGAAGACTTATTTATCTCTGAAAAGTCTGTCTGGAGCCCCCCATGGCCACACAGCTCAGGAGCCAGAAGCACAGCCCGAGCCCTGTCACTGAAAGGCCAAGGCCCTCCGCAGCGCCTCCTACATGGACCAAAAGGGAAGTGATGCACTGTCAGCCCCATACAACAGGGAGGAATTTCACTACCAGCTGCCTTTCAAAGCGAGTTTAGACATCCTTTTATCCCTTTGACTAAAAAGAGCACATGTGCATAGGGATGTTCAGTGTTTTCCCCCGTACTGTGTCCACGCAGTTGGAAGGACTTTATTAGAGCTAATGTAAATGTGTTCGGCACACAAATCATGTAAAGCTAATGTTAAACAGCACTTCGTGGTCATCCAGGTTATGGGAAAGTCCCAGTCAGTGTATTTTAGAAAGGAATGTAGACTGTCCTTCTGGAAGTGGGAATGTCTTTTCTTCTGCAACCCTGCACACCTGTGAGCCCACGAAGAAAGTAAAGCACAGAGGACGCGGCAGTTGGCTAGGCCTCAGGAACTGGGCTGCAGAAGGCAAGATGCTGTCTGGCAGTGCTGGGCTTCTTCTTGGCCAGGAATACCTGGCAAATCTGGGTAATAACACTTAGGATCAGGCTGCCTTCAAAGTATGTGTCATTCATCCGTGGAACACTTTGGTGCTGTTCCCAGCTGCTTTCTGGTTGTATTTCTGGTGGTATTTGTGAATGTTATTCGCACACACAGTGTGGGCTCTGCCCCTGAGTACAGGGTGTGTGTGTTGGGCTCAGGAGGTTTCACAGCCACTGGTTTGCAGCTGCCTGAAAGTGTGGCTGCTGTACCTGCAGGGTCGCAGGAATACTAGCTACGGAGTTGGCATTTTGAAAGGAAAATTTGAATGGAAAAGCAAAATAACCAAACCCCCCACCATCACCATTTGCTTCCCACTTCTTGGTCAGCCCTGGGGCTCAGCCTTGGGGCTGGAGGCTGCTGTGAGAAATACATGTGGAGGCCATGGAGACACAGAATGCTCCATCATCTGCCCTCTGACAGAGCACAGCTGTGCCTCCTGGGTGCCCCAGTTCTGATTCCACCCATTTGGGCACCCACTGCCAAGTGGGAGCAAAGCCCTACGTGCCTGCAGTGCTGGGCTTTGGGCAGCACAGGGCCATGCTCAGCTCTGCAGCCCCACGGTGGAACTTCAGCCTCATAGCAGTGTAGCAGACAGCCAATTCTGCAGCACCCTTTTCTTCTCCCTTTTTTT
Organism: Penelope pileata; assembly: GCA_013396635.1. Classification (NCBI taxonomy): domain Eukaryota; kingdom Metazoa; phylum Chordata; class Aves; order Galliformes; family Cracidae; genus Penelope; species Penelope pileata. The sequence continues at coordinate 475,942 of WBMW01004086.1, read as the reverse complement.
TTTTTTTTTTTTTTTTCTGGCAACTCTACATTCACTGCCTATCAAGTGGGAACTAAATAAAAAGGCTGTTATTGTGCTTCGAGCCATCAATTTAAGAGCAATCACCTATGTGTTCAGAATGTGCTGGCAGGGAATTATCTGCAATGAGAAGCTGCTTGCCAATCAGAGCTGCAGAAGCCCATTGGCATGAGCTGCAGCTGGGAGTGGGTGCACCTCGCTCAGATAAGCACGGCCCTCAGAGCCCTGTGCCTGGCAGCAGAGGCTGGGGCAGCCTCCCCCAGGCCGGGCACCCCCAGAGGCCCAGTGCCGCAGAGCCAGTGCCATCCCTCACAGCCACGAGACCAGAGATTAGTGGCAGAGGGACAAAATGTCTGCAAAATCATCACTGGGCCAGGAAGAGCCAGAGGGCCAACATGCCTGGGAAGCTCTGCTGGTGGAATTGAGGAGCTGTGGGGTATCACATTCACATGAAATGCTGCAATGTTGAGATGCAGGCCCCACTCCCTGCAGGCCGCTGTGACTGCAGCTCTCTGGTGTCTGGAGACTGGGGATGGCATTTTGGCAGAGGGCTCCTTCCTGCAGCACTCAGCCAAACACCTCCTGGGCTCCCCAGAGCTGGTGCTGCTGCAAGGACAGCTGTGTCTCTCCAGGCCCCAGGGTCAGGGTGATGGGAGAACAATCCCACAGAGCACCTTGTTGGCTTTGAGCAGACAGGGGACATCTCCTCAGCTCAGCAGGTCATTCCCTCCCTTGGAAGCTGTGTCCTTGTCACCAGCGGCCATGGGGACGTGCCTATCCCCACAGCCAGGGCTGCCCTAGGGCTGGGCCATCCCTGCAGCCCTGCTACAGGGATGGGGCTGCTCAGCCTGGGAAGGGCCATCCGAAATGAGACTCTGCAGTGAAGTCTGGCAGCCACTGGCACTCAGGAGGCTGAGGCAGCTGAGCACAGCAACCTCAGGGAATCTATCCATGCACTAATCGGGTCACCTGCACCCCCTTCAGCGTCTAATTCTAAGTTATTTCACACTGACTTCAGATGTCAAACCCCAAGGTAAGTGAAATCAGACTCAGGCCTTCGGATTTGCTACACCAGCCTGGAAAACAACACAGGCAACAATGATCTCGCTGTCAAACCCGTCATCTCCCACGGTGAACGCTGCACTCTCCAGGCCCACGGAAATGTCACCTCCGTGTCTCAAGGAGGCATTTCAATCTCAATCATCTCCAAATCAATCAATGAAAATATCACATCTATTTTAATAACGGAGCACAAGGCTCCCATTTCCTGGCATTAGGCCTCCTGCATGCTGCCAGCCCATGGCTCAGGCCCCAGTCCCTGATGTCATCTCTGCCAGTGCCATGGCCCCCAGAGCCACTGTCAGCTCTGGATTCACCATTAATCACCCAAGGAGCCCAGCCCTTCTGCCCACCTATCTACAGCTCAGTGCTACATTGTTTATGTTAGCATAATCATTTCTCACCGAGAATGTCAATAAATGCTGAAGACAAAAGCAGCACCACCACCACCATCACCAAAAAGCCCAACTGCTAAATAATTCCTAGAATGAGTCGTCAGAAACCTTTTATTTACTGTTTCCGTGCATTTCATTTATTCCTGGCATCGGGCCAACCTTTCTGACAGTTAAGATTTATTGATTTAATTGCCTAGGGTAACCATGCAATAAAATCATCTCAAAGATAAATTTTCATGGCACTGTGCAGCATTGAAGTAATTTTTCAAGTGCGATGGCTATATTTCTGCAGGTTACAGGTGCAAAATTTGCTTAAAGCAGAAATGTCTCATTACTGTAACCCCAGCGCATCAGTGTGGTCCCTTCTGCGGAACTCCTTCCTCTGCCTTTTTTCCCCTCTCCTGTCTTTCTCTCTGGCTCTGGCTTTTTCTCTCCCGAGTGTCATGGCTCACCCTCCCCATCTTTTTTATTTTATTTTAAGGGGAACAGTGCAGATCTCTCAGAAAAGAAGTGGTATTTTCTTAATTGGTTCATATATTCAATGCCCAGGAGAAGCAAAGCTTCAGTTTAATTAGTGGTGGGCTTAGAGGTTATTTACAGTGTTATACAGAAGCATTTGTCTCCAGCTGTGCAATGCTTTTTAACACAGAGGCCTCACATGGTAGATGATTGCCATTTGTGACATTATAGTTTATTGAATCTTTAGATCTTTTTATTTACGCTGTTAAAGGGCTCATTACAGTTCAGAACAAGGAGTAAATGAAAACCTCTGATTAATTCTCAGGTTAACGGTAGCATTTCTGAAGTCAGAGATAGTATCAGCTTTTAACAATGGGAGATGTTTTCTTATCTCTTATCGTCTATTTTGGGGTGAGGGACGCTACTTGGTTTGAGCATGGTGTGCAGCGACCTATTGCCGTGGCAGCCCTGCAGCTTCCCCTGCCAGACCTGAGCACAGTTTCCCCCTCGTGCCACACCAAGGATGTTTGCAGCCAGCTCCCAGGGGCCGCCAGCACCGTGCAGCACCCAGCAGCTACCACAGCCACCAAGGCACGTGCCAGCCCCCCAGCGATGAGCCCCGCAGCCCAGGTGTTGGAAAAGAAACAAGAAGACAAAGCGGGAATTTTACTCTGCTGAGATCTCTTGCGATGCTGAGCACACCTCCGCAAGGGTGTTCCCCAGCTGAAACATGTGGATGCGGTGAGGAGGGATACATGAAAGCTTGCGAGCCTGGTGGAAGGGGGGAGGCTGTGGTCTTCTGGTAGTGCAAACACCTTAACGCCTCTGTTTTGAGCAGCACTGGGTCGGAGTCAGAAACAGAGTGGTCTTGATTCTCCAGAGAAAGATCCCTTCAATTTGAGTGAGCAGCGGACCATACCACTGAGCAGCATGTGGGGCTGAGATCTTTCTACCACATCGGCTGTGTTTGTCTCACTCTGCTCTCAGTGTAGAACCACCCAGGCTGACCCAGTTGGAACCCACTGAGTGTGGCCTCCTGGCACTGCAGACCACGTGGCCCCATTGCGGTGCCTGTGCTGGGCCACTGCAGAAGAACATTAGAAGAGGTGTCCAGCTTCCGCCGTTTTGTTATCACAGTCCTCAGTGCCCTTCAATGCTAGTAGAGACCTGTGCTAAGTAAGTCTTTCCCCTGCAGTGGCACAGCCCTTGCAGTGCGCTGGGACACAGCAGCCACGCTGGAGATGCAGTGGGGACAGCAAGTGGCCAGCTCCCGGGCACCTCCTCAGGGGCAATGCTGTCACCTGGGAGCTGCTCTCCCATCAGAACTGTGCTCCAGGGAGAGAGCCCCAGCATCTCTGGTGGCTCCAGGAGCCATCAGCGTACCAGGTTTGTCCTGCAGAGTCACCTTGAAGGACTTAGAGGTGTGTATGCTAGCAGGCTTTCCCCTGCACTGATCTATTCTGCAGCTCTCTCTTATCACTGGATGGTACAGCCCCAGTGCTCAGCCCCCTGACATCTCCCTGTGAACTCACCTCCATTCTGCAGCACAGGCCGCTCCATCGCTCAGCTGCCGTTGCCGTGTCTGTGAACACTGCCTCCTTTCCTGCAAGGGTGCAAGGAGGCTGCAGCCACCTGGGGCACTACGCGGGGTGGGAACACAGGTCCCAGCCCAGAGCAGACCTCAGCCCACAGCCCTGCAGGACCCTGCTGCCTGCACAGACAGCGGGACATGCCGCCAGCGCGTCAGCTCCTATGGCAATAGGGCTGGGCTGTGAACAGAAACTGCCCTGCCAGTCAAGTTACAAAAAAGTAAATACATCCTATACAGAGAAAGTTCATAAACTACCTATTAAAGATGACTTTAACTTACAAGTAAGACAACTACAGCTTTCATCTGCTATTTGGGTTCACTCCAAGACAAGCAGCACATGAGATGTGTAGATACGTCTTTACCTGTGAGGGAAAATCTACTTTGTCTTCAAAGCCATGAGATGGACAGACTAGGGCACATGTTATCCTTGTTAACACATCAACGAATTGGAAGAAGGGTTTTGAAAAACAAACTAATTTAGATTCAAATTATTACTAATAAAATGTGAAATTGGCTTGATGACTTACATTTTTCTGGTGGAAAAGAAAGCTCAGACTTGCATATCTGCTCTACTGACAGGTGGTGGGTCTTGCATTGCAGACGCTGACTTTAAAGCCTAGGACCTTTATGCTTGCAGTTTAACCTTTTTGACCTCTACCCCTCTGACTTCAGCCTTTCATTAGGTGAAATACGGAGGCAGGTTGAATACATTAAAAAGAGTATTAGTGGGAGGAGAGGCAGTTGAATCAATAATGTCAGTAAAGGTAGACCTATTTACAGAGAAACAATGTCAGCATATGATAAACCTGTGAGTAAATTGGCCGAAAGCCCAGAGCTTTGTACCACTTTGGAGAGCTTGAAGGGATCTGGGCAACAACAAGAACAGTTGGTAATCCCAGGGCTCAAAAGTGTCAGCTGTGCCCACTGGGATTCTGAAAAAATCAAAAAGGCATCCTAGGGTGGGGAAGGAGGAGAGGAAGGAAGGATAACAGGCATATTTTCAAGCACCAAGGGGAATGCCAGGCCCTGCTAAGGCTGGGTGGCACTGGTGAGAGCTGAGGTCCGCGTCTGCTCCCTCTGAAACAGGGAGAAGCGCTGGCTGTGAGCCACGCACACCTCCCACCCTGCAGCCATGCATGAGTCCCAAGGCACATAAAATCAATCGGCACCTAGAGATTCAAGACAAAAGCCTGTCCAGATCTTCAGAAAAAATATCCCATGTGTACAAACTAAATATGAGTCCCTCCATTGATCATCAAGAGAAGAAACTCGGCAACTTAAGGGAGTCTGATTTACCCTAAGCAATCCAATACATACGTTTGGCTATTTTTGAGGTTCTCTTAACACTCAAAAGAAACTGAGCACACTCCTGAGCCTATACTAGTAAATAACTCAAACAGCTGCCATGAAGGGTCATGTTCTTGACGTATTCCTGGTAATTACAGTTAGAAAAATTTTAAAAGAATAACATCTCTGTTTCAGGTGAATATCTGAGCAACTCTTCCAGTTCTAAAGCAAAATCTTTTTCTCCCTAGTTGTCAAAGTTCTCCTTCTATGCACCCGCCAAATATCCACATTTAGGGCAACTCCTCTGATCCTTCCCAGAGCGCTCAGACAGCTTCATTTCATGCTATCAGCCTGAGCTACAAAGTGTCCTTTGTTTTGTTGTGGTTTTCTTAGGTTCTGAGGTGGCTGTAGTGAAATGGGATGCACCAGATTGTGTGGGTGACTGCATTTCTGCTTAATTAACTCTTCCTTTATTGTTTTCTTCCAGAATTCACTGCTGCTGTTGGCAGACTCACAAGCCAGGAATGTAAGATTGCATGAAACATGATAGCCTCATGTTTGTGTAGGGATTTCAAAGCAGCCTTCAAGCAGATAAACACTCATCCAGCAATGCAGCCAGCGAGGTCAAGCCTCTGCCCTGAGCCGTAGAAAAGCTGTGTGGAGCCAGATGGGTAACGCGTAAATCTGCGGGCGCAGTATGCTGCATGTTCCCAACTACCAAACACAGGGCAGAGAGCCCCAGGGGCACACCTGCAGGAGAGCACACAAATTCCTTGAGACCAACCAAGAATCTGCAGTAGTGTGTCCTGCCATGGGATCTCAGTCATCCTCACCTGAAGTAAGCAGCTGGGTGCGACAACAGTGAAAGCGTGACATGGCCTGTGTGCAGAGGGCTCATGAGTCCCAGAGCCACATCCTGAACCACACCAGGGCTGCAGGTTCTGTTGCAGTAGCCCCAGTGTTAGCTGTCCTGATGATAGAGTGAGTGTGTGCTAAATGTCCTGAACAGAAGGTAAATATGAAGGAAAAGGGCTATCAATCATGTTAAGACCCCAACCTGCACACACTGTATTCACATGCACTGAGTGAATACCTTTAAAACGCTCATTTTTAAAAGAATCAGAACTACAAGCTGGTTCAAATCCATGCACTTTATTAACATTGAGAATGTGTCCTTTGATATAAACTCTTCTAGAAATGATTCAGATGAATTAGCACAGGAAAATCTTGCTGAGTTGGAAAGCACTGAATCGGAAGTGGTGCAGTCAGTGAATAATGAAAGTAAAACATCATTCTGAAGTATGACTAATGGTGACACGGCCTGTCTAGAAGAACAAATAACCAAAAAACGTACTACTTGGCCCCAAAACTGGGCTGAACGTTTTTTGAAATTACTCCACTGCTGTATGAAGACTATTAACAAAACAGGAAATCCTGCCAACTTGTGGACTACAAGTCCTATGGGGGAAAATTTCACTTGTCCAAAGGAGAGATAGATGATTCACTTTGTAAAAGAGCAGGACTTATTACTCTTAGAGGCAATATTAATAGATCCATCCAGAATCACCCATGGAACAGATCTATTGACAGTGCCAAAGATCCTTAGCTGAAAAATGTGCAGAGAAACTTGAATCTGAAACGTAGAATGCTGCAGTGAAGTGATTACATTTTGTGGCACCTAAAATGCTTTTATCAAAGGATGACTTGACAAGACACCGAGATAGCTAAATGCTTACAACTGAATGTCAATCAAAAACTTATATGTATTATTCAAGGTGCAGACTGAGCCTCAGCTTGGCAAAGGGAAAAATACTAAACCGAGGCTTATGGAGAGTGTGTTTGGGAATAGATAGGAAGTATCTTTAGCAATCTAAGTACATTCATTCTGCTTCTTGGGCTAGATGCATTGAGTGTGGCTTCACTAGCATGGGAAATGAATTTGAGCATCTCATTGAGGAGTCCAGGGGTGAGTAAGTGCGTGGGCATGCTGTGGCTCCAGGGCCCAGTTAGGGCTGCAGCAGTTTTCAGCTCAGTGCTGGTAGCTCAGCAGCTAACAGCTGCCATTGCAAACATGCAATAAAAGAAATAGCTGCCACCAAGAAAACATATTTTCTTTCCAGCAGACAAGCAGAGCCGAGTTGCAATTTGCCTTAAACAGTGACCCACCGTGCACATGCTCGCACACCAAGGCAGGTACTCTCCAGCAGCAGGAAGGCCACTTCTGCACACATATTATAAGGCCCTAACACAAACCAAGAGCACCACAGCTCACCCATTCAGTATCACAGCACATGTCCTGGTTCTCAGCTCCTCTAGGATCATCATTTGCGATGATTCCCCTAAGACCTAGTGAAGCAACTTGGCTGCTGAGCACAGAAATGATAGTCAAGGGCATTCTCATCCTGCCCAGGAGTGGGACCTGCAGATGAAACCACCACTGATCTTTTTTTCATCACCAGAGCTTTATGAAAGGCATAAGCTGTAAAAATTAGAACAGTCAACCTTCAGATTAAACTGCTAATTGGCCTCTCTACAGCAGATGAACAAACTGAAGAGACAATTAATGTAAATTTATACTTCTATGCATGTACACATATATGCTTTCTAATGGTGTCAACGTCCTACTGGTTGCAGGCTAAGAAGTCAGGCAGATATACATTATACAGCCAAGACTGGCCTTTATAAAATTCTCAGTCATCCAACTGGCTTTGTCTTCTGCAGACCTGTCAGAGCATCTGACAAACGCTCTGTAAGTTATTAATTTCATTATGGAAGTGATCAAAGTCGTGGTGAAATTATGTGCAAAGGGAAAGACAAGGGATCAGTAGCAGCACGGAACTCAGAGCTGGGAACACCCCACCACCGGTCACATAAAGAGGAGCACACACTTCCCTTCCCTCCCTGTGACACAGCTGAGATAAGGGACATCACCTGAGAGAAGGGCAGGGTCAAATTATTGCACAAAGGAGGAATGAAAGAAAGGTAAACAAAGCCCCATGCTTGATCTGCCATCTCCTTGCAACTGCCTAATTGCCTTCTATGCCCAAAGGCTTTGCAAAGCAAGAGATCAGAATGAAAGAGAAGTGCCTTAAAGATGTTAAATAGACCTATTAACAGGAAAAAATCAAGTTTTCCAATAGGGTATAGGTATCCATTAAACCTTTCAGTGAGGAAACCTCCCTTGCGCTCCCAATATCAGCACTGGCTGTATTACACAACTCTATTTACTCCTTTAGTTAATATGAATGAGCAGTTACCACAGCAATTATTACATTTTATGATGTACATAAAGTTCCTGATACAGTTAAGAGATAGGGTCAGTGTTCAAGCTTAGCTCAGCATTTAGCAAGCTTCCCTTCCTGGATGTTTTGATTACTTAGGAAAGCCATAACCTCTACACCATAATGAAGGACTGGAAAGTTATAGGGTAATTTGTAGGAGAAGAGTGTGTATGAGGATATATGCACTATTATAAAGCTCAATAAATAATCACGTGAACCCACTGGCATTTAGGACTCCCTAGAGAGAAGCTTTCCCAGCCAGCTCCTGATCCCTCATACCCTGAGTAATTCCAGATTAAACCCACGACTTTGTGGAAGTGTATGTGACATCAGAGACCCACTGTGTATTTCCAAAACGCATGTTAATGGGCTCCAGACAGCAGTAAGGGGGTCGTACATGGCTACAACTGCAGGGCTTCAGCTCCTGCATCCCCTGCGTGGCTCTGAGGGAAAGTGGTGCGCAGCACAAATGGCCAGAGCTGTGGGAATGATGTAAGATGTCTTCTCCTTGCATTTTATTGAGAGGGCCCATAAAATTCAAAATCCAGCTGTGCACGTTGGTTCAGTCTGCCTCTTAAACAGGCGGCGTTTTCTCATGCCTGTGATTGATATGGTTTTTGGCACATCTGTGTACTCACTTAACCCCCTTCCCTCCACCCTCTCCAACTCGAGCCATTGCATAGACATGAAAAGTGGGAGTTTGTCTTTTGTACGTGAGGGTATAAAGGGTTTTTTGACTTCCACTGAAGGACAGTAAGTGGCGGTTCACTTTGATTCCATCTTAATGCTGATTTTACCTTGGTTTTACCCAAGGAAATCACAGACATCCAGCACTGGGGTAATCAGCTCCTTTTCTTTCTTTACCTTTGAGGCATAGGAAAGGGTGGGTTGGTAAAGCCTGGGCACGTTTTGCAATAGATAATCTACGGCTTTAGTAAAAATGCACGTAAAAGCATTTCAAGCCCACATTTCAGTAAACATTCTCCAGAATTTGTGGCTATTTATCAAATATGAATGCACATTTCAGGATGAGGATCTCATTTCCCCCTGGTGTTTTTGTTCCAAAAATAATTGAAAGTGACAATACAGAGAAAGATGATGTTTCAACTTCATGTTTAAAATAAATATAAGGCTGTCATCAGAGCCGAGCTGTCTTGTGAAGATCCCTCTCACAGGAGTCAACAGGCAGCTCTGCTGATAGAGAATCGTGTTCCATTATTGATTAGCTTTTAAGTTCTTGTTACATATTAGATTAGGATCGCTGTATGCATAGGGAATGAATAGCCCAATTACAGCCTAAAAAGCTCATCTCAAAGTGGTTTAGAATTTTGATATAGAAAGAATTTTAAGGAAATTACAGGGTTTATTAAGAAAGCCTTTAAGGCAGATATTTACATTTTTATTGCATGGCTTCTCACAGTGGGGAGGGCAAAATCACCGTTCTTTATTACACACAAGGCTGGCTTTAGCTCCTTCCCAGTTATGTTTTTAAAAGTTAGGGGTTGTTGTGCAGGCAGCTTGGCTCCACGTAGCCACTTGCTCACCACCCCCAGTGGGACAGTGGAGAGAATCAGAGTAAAAGTAAAAATGTAAGAACTCGTGGGTTGAGGTAAGGACAGTGTAATGAGAGAAACGAAATAAGCAAATGAGTAAATACTAAATAAGTGAATAGGTAAACAAATAAATGAAACCCCCAGTGGTGCACAACACTCTCGCTCCCCACCAGCCGACTGCTGCCCAGTCAGTCCCCGAGCATCAGCAGCCCCCAACCAGCTCCTCCAGTTTCACTGCTGAGCGTGATGCCGTGTGGTGCAGGACACCCCTTTGGCCAGTCTGGGTCAGCTGTCCCGGTTCTGTCCTCGCTGGCAGGGCAGTGTGCGAACCTGAGACCTTGGCTCTGTGAGCACTGCTCTCCAACAACTAAAACATCAGTGTGTTATCACCCTATTTTCATAAAAAATCCCAAGATCCCAAGTACAGCACCACACCAGACACTATGAAGAAAATTAACTCTATTCCAACCAAAACCAGGACAAGCTAGCCACCAAGTTGCACCCCGCAGCGCTGAGAACGGCACAGGACACCTGTACGGAGTGGGTTCTGCTGCTGTAAGATGCCAGGACAAACAATATTTGCACACACAGCCAGAAGCAAACCCTGGGATAGCTACTGCATCAGGTGATGAGATCTATACTCACGCCCAAATCAATGTCAATAATTTACACTGAAGTCACTGGAAAGGTACTGGAGTTTACACAGGATGCAAAAATTTTGTTGCAATGCATGGGACCATGAGATCACCCACTGGGACCTTACGGCCATACAGCACGAGGACAAACATCACCTAAGGTGCTTCGCAGGGAGCCCAGGCTTCTTTCACCCTTCTGATTGAGAATCCTTAATGGAGATCCCGAGCCACAGTTCGAGATCTGAGTTTGGGCTGCACGAGCTGCACCCTGGCTGGAACAGAGTGAGACGTGCTTTCCTGGCCTATGCATGAAGATTGAGAAGCATTTTTATTCTTACATCAAGGTAAAATGTCAACATTCAAAAAATTTCAGACCAGAAAACTGCAAAAGGAGGAGACTGAATTAGTTCTGTTAAAACGTTTTGAATTTAAACCGAAATGAAATATTAAAAAAAAAAATGTCTAAAACATAATAATATTTAATAGCACAACAAAATATAATTTTGAGCTTCGGGGGGGCATGGGGAAGCTCAGACTCAAACCTCAGCTCTCAGCATTCACTCATCACAATGCCAGCAATATTGCATTTCACAGTTTTCATTCCATATGTATCCGAGTATTTCTGTATAGAAAATAGCTGTTCTTTTTCAACAGAGAATTTCTAGCCTTCAGCAAGGTGGAACAGTTTTAAAAATTGATCTGCCTTTCCCTCAAATTTGCCTAATTAATCATTCCTCTGCGTAGGTTAATCTCCCATATGAGGCTTGCGTTGACCACATCTTCAGCAAAGCATGGAAAAGGTCACCAGAAATAGATTTCCAAGGCCTTAGAGGGACTCTGCGGGCAAATGGTTACCACCAGCAGCACTGTAAAAGTGTGATTAAAAGTAAACGGGAGAACCAGGTGGCAGAGTTGCAGCTGCCAATGAAAAACTGCAATGAAAACTTTTAGTGAGTACTCCAGCCCACTGACTCACTCTTTTTGGAAAGTAATAAATGAAATATTCTTTAGAGAAAAGTTCTGCTCACAGAGTTTTACAGCACTGAAACACTCATAGTATTCCTATTAGTCTGCTCAAGTTTCCTCATTTTTGTGTAGGAGCAATGTAAGCACCCAGGTGGCTTTCCTTCACGTAATCATTTGTGTGCTATCAGAGAATTACGTCCAAGTCTTCATGCATACAAAGTTCCCAGGCACTGTGTGCTCCAGGAGCTGCTCCATCACTCCAGTAGTGCCTCTGGGGTCCGTGACCCAAACGTGCTTTTCTTCCTTTCTTTAGCCTGCAGTAAGGATGACTTCTGTTAGCAAACAAACATTTTGCAGGCAAGAAGATCAAGCTGCTAAACGCGTAATGGAGATGCTGAACTCTCGTTTGAGCACCGTTCCTCTGACAGTCTGCACGGCCCATCATCAGCATTGAATAACTTTCTCTAGTTAACACGTGCACAGTACTTACCTAAGTGGGCAGCTGCTAAGGAGATGGTACTCACTCTGTTTCTAATTGTGCAGTTTCCAGCCCATAAGCCAGATGAGAATGCTCTCTTTAAAATAAATAGATAAAATTGCTATTGCTATTACTGTTGCCACCTTATAATTAGAAATGTTTCTTTGTTTTCTTTTACCTCAACAAAACAACAGCAATTATGTAGCTTCATCCGTTTCTCTAGGGGGCTATGCAGAAATTTGCTTTCAAGGAAAAAAATGATAATTTTATAAAAATATATAAAACAAAATACTCAAGGCGTTTTCGAGAGGCTGAAATCACACGCAATGCGTGAAAATTTGCATAACAAACACGACATGATGGTTACTTAAGGGACTGAAACAGAAGGAATAAAACATATATTAGATAACTCAGCTCTCATTAATTATTACTCTGAATGAGAAATAATGCCAGGAGCAAGAGGGGTGCCAGAAGAAGCAATGGGGAAATATATTATCATGTATTTAAAAACCTTTAAAAGGTATAATAATAATTAGGAAATTATTGCACTGCTGATCTCTTTTAGTAGCTGAACAACCACCTGTTCCTACTTTTATTAATCGTGTGCTTTCTTCTTCCCTACAGGCGGCCTGCAAAGGTCAGTAAAGCAAAAGCTACCCGAGTAGAAAGGAGAAGACCGAATTCATGTTATGCAGGGGAAAACAAAACAAAACAAAACCATACAACTCAGAATTTTAATTAAGAACCACATGTGAAGTGCGAATAGTTTAGGACTGGTTCATAGAAAAATATAATTTGGCTCCAAACAACAACAACGGAAGATGGTGAATATTATCGTTATTGATTTTGTTAATTTGCTCCAAATGCCCTGCCTCACCCAGCTTTGTCTTCTCAGTGCTTCCCTAGCACTGGCTGCAGCAATGCTGCCAGGCAGCCCACAGGGCCTGCTCAGCAATGGCTGCCGCGCGAGGCTCAGTGCCGGGCCGGGCCAGGCCACTGGGAGCATCCCCGAGCCCTGTCATCACCTCATGGGGAAACTGTGGCCCCCTGCTTCAGGAGACAGTGCCACTTCATGCGTGTTTGCTGTCAGACACACTTTCATCTCCCAAAATACGCTGTTCCATGCCTCTGAGTGCTGCACAGGCCCGGCTGCTCATCTCCTTCCTGCCTGCCCACCATGGAGATGACAACGCAGAGGTGTCCTGCTGCTGGATGGATCCCTTCCCTGCTGCTAGAGGGTGCACACCGTGCCCCCAAAATCATGGCGAGCAATTTCACAAGTATTTCTCATAATTTCCTCCATTAGGCTTTGAAACATTTATGTTTTATCTGTGCTGAAATAGAGAAACCTATTTTTCTATCTCTTTTCCTTAAAGCCTCCTTGGAATCAGCACAAAATTTCCAATTTGCTCTTTGCTGAAGTCAAATCTTGTTCTTGGGATACCTCAAAGATTTTGTCTTGGCCTTTTCTGGAATCACCATCTCGCACAGACAGAAGCATTGCTCAGAGCAGAGGCCCGCTCATGGAGGCAGAGGTTTGCACGCTGTCTCACAGGTGCCACAAGGCAATGGGCTGGAAAAGGGGTTTCATTGCAACCATCTCCCATGCTGTATGTGATTTCAACAGTTATTAAAAGCAAAATACATTTAAAATCATTTTAAGAGGGAAAATAAGGCCCTTTCTGGGAATATTACTTCTAAGTCATGTTTTACTCTGCCATTAATATACCTTCGGAATGCATGAGAGCTCCTTGCACCCAAAGCAGGTAATAATGGTCTATTAAAAGGCATCATCTTTGTTTCCTAATGCTCTATCAAAGGTTCATTGATGAAAACAGCCATCTGACTGCTCTCATCAGCTTTAAGGGATTCCATAAAAGAATGAAATATGCTTTCCTCATAATTGCTTTTGTCTGAGATTTATGACAAAGTGGGTAACAGATAAACCAGGCACTTGCTGAACAAGACTCAGATTTAAGATGGACCAATGCTAGCAAGGAAGTGTCCGACTACGAGATGCATTTCCTGGGAGAAACTTGAAAGCATTTGCCAATGCCACAAGTTATGCAGGGGAGTTACCACATGAACCCAGCTACACTCGCTGATGGTATGAACACACACAGCTCCAGTGCCCTGCTCTAGTGGTAAGTTTGGGTCTGGGGGGCCCGTCACCAGAGCACCTCACAGCTGAGGACTTGCCAACCTCTGGAAGATGCCCTGGCTATGACTACACAGCTGAATAAGCATGTTTTGTGCTACCTGTGCCTGAGGATGTTGCATGTGTAAAGAACATCGCATGCTCGGAGATGCCTGGCAAAACTTCTCCTATTCCTGCCAACAGTAATGTCTGTGGGAATGGACTGTGTGATTAGTATTGTGCAATGATTATATCCCGTTTGCCAGCTATTCATCTGGTTTAAACAGGCAGAGATGCAAGGGTCATTGCTGCACCTCTTTACCACTTTGTCAATAATACAATCCTGTGAGTTTTTGGCTCCAAGATTACCTAAAGAACAGGGTTGACACTGTGGAGGTTCTTTATCTATTTTTAACTCTGCTATTGGATTTTGGTATAACCTTCAAATCACTTAAATTTTTGTCCTTGTCTTTTCCATCTCCAAAACAGGAATAATGATTTCATTGCCCAATTTCATTGCACCTTAAAAGTCAATCAGATACTACAGCTGTAAGTACCATTTAAATACTTGTAACCATGCCTGTGTCGCTCTGTATGGTAAGACAATCACTACACTCTCACTAAAGGAAAACAAATTATTTAACCACGTGCAGCAAGGGTCGACAGTTGTCACCGTACGCCAGCTTCTGAGGTTGCTCTACCTGAACGTGCCCACCTGTGTGTCCACAGGCATGAGTCTATTCTAAATGAGAGTGAATGAAGTCAGGTGCTCTGAAGCTAAGCAATGCCACCACTAGGATTGGTAAGACAGGGGACAACCATGCAGTAGGAGATTTGGACACAAGCTGCCCATTGTTCCTTCTCTGCACGTACTGAACGAGTCAAGATTCTTGCTCTGGGCATGCACCAGACTGTATTACTTCTTATCAGTGCCCAGCCTGCCCACTGCCAAGCTTCCTCTCTACCTCTTTGGTGCCTCCTCTCATTCTTCTTCATCAACCTGTCAACATCTCCCCTTTTCCCACCAACTGAATTCCAGCGGATTCCTGGCATCTGTCCCATCTCCACCCAGCATCAGACCCTCCATCTCCACCATGGAGAAAGCAGAGGACTTGCTTCTGTGTCCAGAGTGAATGTCAAATACGTCGGGCAGTAGATCATCCTTCCAGGGATCCCAGCATAACCTCGGGGATAACCCAGCCCCAGAGAATAGGTTACAGTCACGAGCTGATCAGTGCTGGGTGTGGATGGCATTTGGTTAGATGCTTTGAGATTCCGAGCTGCCAAAATCTGAGTCTATACAAACCTGCATGCTCTCTTGAGCACCGACTCTCTCTTTACACACATACATATTTTAAGATTCTCAGCATGCCTGGATTTGGGTATTATTTTCACCCAGAAAAGCCAATAACCGGTAGAATTCTACACCAAAGATTTGATGCTTGTCAGAGCTGTAAGTGAGAGCAGAGTACAGGAGGGGACATGTCAGTCATTTGGGTAAGAGGCAGTATGCAGAAACACTTTTAATACCCTAGCTATTCACTCAGCTTTTCCTCTTTTTCAGCTAATTACATCAAGAAGACTTCACAGAAATTATTTCCAAATGTATAAAACAGGAGCGTTTCAGCCATTACTCCAGTCCCAGGTTACTATGGTAAATTGTACGTGCTCACCTCATGCATTCATTTTGAACGTTTGACATACCAGTGATTAATTAATATTAATTGCAGAAATCACTTCAGACTTGCTTTATGCTAGAAATCACACAGAATCCTGGCTCTAATCACTCAGCACATAAAGAAACTTAATATCCATCAGGAATGGATTCTGTAGGAGGAACAGAGCAATGTTCCCTGTAATCATCCTGGAGGAGATAGAAAGCTTGTTCTACCAACATCAAAGAAGATTAGGCAGCAGAAGCCTGATAGTAAAGTAGCAATTATGGAAGGGTTTTTTTTTAATTCCATGCACCTGCTTCATCAAAATAATAGGCATCTTTTAGCAAAATAACCTGAAACTCAGTTCACTGACTTTCAATTATCTGATGCTGGGAAATGCATCTGGAGAGACATGAAAAAGGTGATACACACACAGAGAAATAAAGAGAAGGGGAAAATTAGAGTGAGGGAAAATATGAAAGCCTGTGTAAATGGGAGTTAGAACTATCCTGCATCTCAGGCTGGTTACAGAAAGGGAAAAATTTTGCTGAGTTAGGATGGTGGCATCAGGCAAGTTTGGCCAAATCAGTCCGTGGTGGAGTGCCTTTGACTACAGTGAACATCTTACACCAGAAATGGATTCGTCTTATTGCTTTTAAGGGGAAACCTAGGCAACAATCTGTAACACAAGCAAGGTAAGCTCAGGGTAGCTTCTCACAGATGTTACAGGCTGTATAGCTCAGAGCAAAAATAATTATTCTCAAAATCCCCTTTAACAGGTAGTCTAGCTACACAGAACTAGGAAAGACTTCTTAATATTTTTCAAATGATGTCTAAATTTTGAGCAAAGCCAAGCTTTCCTGAAGCTGGGAAGAAAAGAGACCATACGCACTCTTGGTCTCACTCGTGGGACTGCACACCGATCCTGGAAGAGCACAAGGCAGGCGCTTGAGCCCAGATTTCTGAAGCCTGCCTGGGGGCTGGTACACTTCCTTGTCAAGCTCCGTGGGTGTTATTTGGCTTTAATAAATTTCAATCTTATCT
The DNA here is from genome assembly GCA_013396635.1 of Penelope pileata. NCBI lineage: Eukaryota > Metazoa > Chordata > Aves > Galliformes > Cracidae > Penelope > Penelope pileata. The sequence continues at coordinate 459,381 of WBMW01004086.1, read as the reverse complement.
GAAAACACTTTTTCAAAGGACAGTGGCAATTCCCTTAAACATTTCCTGACCTACTGCCCTGGAGCTTCCACAGACAAAGCACAGCAGAGCTCTTAACAGTGAAAAGCTGCATTACCAACCTCGTTAACAGGTAGAGTTCTTGCCAGGCTCAGGATAATATCAAGGACAGCACTTCAGCTTTGCATCCTTGTTGATTCCCTCCATTGTGCTGGACAGATTTGCTCCTTCTCCATATCTTATCTCCTGAGCCATTGCAGCTCACGTTTGAGCACCCATCTCCCTGCAAGAGACCCAAGGCTCATCAGCCATGGTTGGCACAGGCTGATCCTTCAGCAAGAATCACAACCACATCCCACCTCGTACACACGAGGTAGAAGAGTTCCTTTAAATTAAGTAGATTTTTTTGTGTGAATTCCAAATGAATCTTTGTAACACTGTCATTAGTTTTCAATACATCTTGTATTTTACCTCACTGGAATTATTGGCAATAAATGGTAGCAACTGGATTGTAATTAAATAGGAATTAAAATATTACTTCCTAATGAAATACATCAAAGCAATCACTATTTCAAAATAAATTAACTGCTGTTTTGTTAGGAATATAGGCAACTCATTTTTAATGAATTGTTACAAATTATTGTGAATATATGACCTAAGCCTACAAAATAGTTTCACATCAGTAACTGCAGACGTCAGCAGTCAGGAACTTGGGACTTGCAAGATGCAAATGCCAATAGAGGAAACACTGAATTGTGACATTTCTATGTTAAACTCTTTTTTTATGGTTTTATTTTCAAGAGGTTGCAATTAATTTATAAAATGCCAGACAAGATGCTAGTGGAATTGTCGTCAGAAGAAGAAGACAAAAAGCACCAAGAGCAACAATACATGAGACAAGAGCATTTTTGAGCTTTTGGTTCATGCATGGTTACAATGAAAGTGCTTTGAGTATATTCCAGAACGGAAAACCACATATAGCAAACCCCATTTTATTCATTTCTTCATTTACTTATACTTTTTCCTCTCCATACATATAAAAAAATGTATATAAAACACACGTATGAATAGCACAAATGAAATTTCATTTCTAGGACTTGTCTAGATGTAAAAGCCACAGATAGCATGTGCTTCTTTGTACGACCATTGAAGATGTAGCAGGCACTCTGTCTAAGAAGGTGCAAGCTATGAGACATGCTTGTAACGGGAGTATCAGCTATCTAACAGAGGTTTTATATCAGCATTCATGTGGGTTTGTTCTAGTTTGAAGGGATGGGTGGGGAAGTGAACCCAAAGCACGAATGAACTGCTGAAAACCAGCTCTTCTTTCACTTGGAAGCCTCCAAGCCAGAGCTGGCAGCACACCTCATACCCAGCAAGCTCTTGGACACAGCCCCAGGCACTTCTCACTGCGGTGACAACTGGATTTCCCTGGCTTCCAAAGGCTGTAGGTGCCCCCCAGGAACTACTGAAGACTTTTTCCCACCCAGGCTCCTAATTTCAGCCCATCACCGTTACCTCGTGCTGTTGACTTCTAAGGGACAAGGGCAGCGGGCACCACAAACATGGGGCTGCCAGCCCCCCGGCCACAATGAAAGCACTGCTCACCAACGGGGTCACAAGCCCTGTTCCAGCATGGTTTGCATGCCCCTGAATGTGTTCATTTCTCCGTTCCTTCTCTATCTTTTTACCCCTCGGCATACTGCAGGGTCAGCGTCTGACTCCGATATTTACAGTGCCATTGGGTTTCCAGGGGAGATCCAGAATTAGGCTGAGGATGGGATCCCAGGGCCACATCCCACTCAAGCTGCTGAGCAGTGCGGCTGCAGGAGAGGGCAGAGCACTCCTTCGGCATGTCTGGTGGGCCCAGGCCTCAATCATGGAGATGGAACAGGGCAAGAAAACTCACTTTCTCAGTTTTGTTACCTAATCAAAACTCTAAAGCTTGCTGGTGTCGGAGAGTGTTCACATATCATCCACTTTCCATATCCAATGCTGACAAAACAATAAGGCAGGAATAACATAAGTTGTGAGAAAACGAGCCTGTCTCATAAATCTTCACAGGAAAGTGGCTGCTGTTTTATGTTATTGCAGTGTGTTGTTTCCAATGAAGTGATTACTGTTAGATGTATTTTTAAATTGCTTTTGGTATTTTTAAAAATACATGACTTTGAGAGGGCTAGGAATGAGATTGAGTGGCACTAGACAGTGCCTACAATATGATGAACTTTTTCTCTGGCCAGCTACTTCCAAAATTAAAGTTACCAACATAGTTTTTTGTCAAATTTCACCTGTCTGAAGAGGGCTCATTGGAGCCTGTGAAGTATATACAGTTATCCAACACCCCTACCTTGCTTCAGAAACTGCGTAAGCTTGCTTTCTGCTTCCAGATGTTTGACCAGGAACCACCAGTGTTATTTTGCAGCGTGAACATGGATGTGCAGACACTCGAGCTCTGTCACACAGAGCCTCAGGTTCCGTCCCCCTGTGACGGAGAGGCTGTGCTTTCTGTCCGTGGGGGCGAGGATCAGTTCAGCAGGTTAACCGAAGGCATACATGCATGCAAAAGCGCTGAGCTAGATTTACTCAGCTCCAAATCCATGTCAACCTTTTCCAGGTGAGATGAAGTTAATCTGGAAGGAACTCAAAGCAATACACACCAAGCGAGAGGTTTTCCCAGGGCTTTACAAGTCATTAAAACTCCAGCTCGATTTTACCTATCAAAGGCTTCACCTGTGGGCTGCGGTGCTCACACACACCTTGTCCTGACCATCATCTTATCTCTTCCAGCAGCTAACGAAGCCTGCAGCCACCCCAGGGCCCACCTCCGGGGTCCCTCTGCTCGCTGTGTGCTGCACAGCCCAGGCTCTGCAGGGTTAAATCTACCCACATACGGGAGACCCAGTAAGAGGCAAAAGGAAAATGAATTAGAGGAAAATCAACAGGCAGCAAAGGAAAAGCTAAATTACATTTCATGTACACACATGCGGTCCTTTGGCTGCTGGGGCAGAAAATGTAGCCAAAACCGGGCTGTTTTTATTCTAAGCAGTGTATCAATCCATTGATTAATTTTACACTTTGTTCGTTATGAACCTGGGCTGAGGCCATGAAGGCTGCTATGAAAAGAAGAATATAGCCAAAAAGGAACTCTTAAAAAGTTGGCAGCCATTTCAAGGCAATGTGTCTGGCCAGCAGGAAGGAGATGGCTCCTCCAGGGAAGTGTGTGGAGCTGTAAAATCATTTGTGAACCGGCCCTGTTCAGTTTATAAGGTGTGCGACTGACTTAAAGTCAAGTTTCTTGCACAAATTTGTGACTTGTAAATCAAATGATAAAAGTAGCCTTAAGTATCATTTTTCCAAAAGGGCATTACAAGATTGGTTAAGAATGACTGTATTTCCTCACTAAAACCATTAGTTTCAGGATTGTTTCCATCCAGTACTGAGTCGAACAAGGAGGGTTTACGGTAAATTGCTACACACTGCGTGGTTCAGGTCAGCTGTATGGCATAGGAAACAGAAATAAAATAAAAATAAAAATAAAAATAAAAATAAAAATAAAAATAAAAATAAAAATAAAAATAAAATGAAGGAATACAGTAAAATACCACGGACCAATTTCAACTTTGGTGTAACCGATGGAAATTGACGGCACCAAGGCTGTCACAACTCTTGTACACAGCGCAGAGGCAGCCAAGGTGAGCAGAAGCAGGCTGCCAGCTCATCATTTTCCAGTTGCCTGCTATCTGTTGAGAGTGATTTGGGAAATACCCCTAAAATCTCTCAAAGATAAGACAAGTGTGGCTTTAAATAGGGGGAGGTCTGTGTAAGATCTCATGAACATGGGGCAGAAGGAGAAAAGAATTTTGTCTGTGGTATATCTCATTCCTCATCCAGACCACATTGCTTAGCGTGGGATAGGACCGTGAGTTTCCATTTATGAGAGGGTCAGAAATTCCATGATACTGCTGATCTTGTTTGCATCAGGCAAGAGACAGCAGGTTCTTACTCACTCACTCACTAACTCTTACTGACAGGGAAGCTTCCCATCTATGAGAGCCCAGCATAAAGCAAGAACACTGCCTAAACGCCTTCAGTCTGCAGAGGCTCAGGGCAAGCATGGATTACAAGCATGGATTGCACACAGGCAACCCAACCACTCCTGGTCAGCACAGCACTCCCCTGTCAGCATGCGCCTCAGCATGTGTCCGACAGCAGAGTTTGGCTCTATGAAGGGTTTGACTACATACTTGAATTTTGCAACTACAATGAAAAAAATTGTGCTTTGTTGGGTTTCTAAACCATTGTTCTCATAAGCCTCAAAGCTGCTCTTACATAGGTTGACTGACCACCCGACTTTCAGCTGAGCAAAGTGCCAAAAGCCTCAGCTTAAGCACTTCTGAGCTACCAAGGGGTTCAAAAATCTACAGGCAAAACATATTCTTTCTCTTCTCATTGCATTTCAATATTGCTAATTGCTAATTAATCACAGACTTTGCACAGCCTCCCCCTTGCCCAAGTCTTAGGGTTGAGTTTTGTTTGAACCACATTTCACCCAGCAGAGCAGCGCTTGAGGGCCAACAGAGCTGTGCCATGTGCTGTGAAAAGTGATGCTTCTTTTAAGAGGCCTCTATTGAAATAACTTCTGAGTTAATGCTTGGAAATAACTTTGAAATGAGGACTTGCACAGATTTGTTTTCTTAGCGCAGCAATTAGCTTCATGAGCGGTGACTGGCTGCAGCACCTTCTGCCATGTCTGACAGGTTAAATAAATTATTCACTCAGTTTATTAGCTGCAAGCACAGTTTGCAATACCTGCCAAGCTACAGGACAAGCAGCAAAGCCACAGATCATCCAAAACAGAAAACGGAAATTAGGCTTTCTGCTCCCACATAAACAGAAAAAAGGATGGGACAAGGTAAACAAGATATTGTTTTTCCTACCATGTGGCCCAATCAGCAGACTGCCCCTTGCCCTTTTTCCTTTTTAATGACCAGATTACGATTCTCCTCTCCCCACCACGTTGGACTGCTTCACTGAAAACTCCCATTGCCTCCGGTGGAAACATCCTCAGTGTTGGTTACTTTTTAATGAAAGTATGATGTCACAGCCTTGAGAAATAGCTTGTTATTTTTACTGCCAGTCCGTCTCTCTATTGCAAGCAAGACTTTTGCAAGGAGGCTCTTTATCAGGCTTTATGTGGGCAGGCAGCAGCACTTCATGGAAAGGTGGAAGCTGAAGCAATGCAATGAAATGAATGGGATTCCGGTCATAACGCTGGGATACATTTTACAAAGACAAACGCCTGTAATTAAGGTTCTAAATACATACACAAGCATCAAAATGGGTGACATGATTTTCCAGAAGCTCAAAGCAGAGATGGCAGTGCAGGCACCAGCCTCTGTGTATGTGACGACTGTGTGCTTGCCTCCAGCAGAGCTCCCGCCCCACAGCACGCTTGGGTGGCTCGCTCCTTTCCCTTGCTCAGATATCCCAGATAGAATTAAAAGGTTTAGCCACTGCAGGTCTTCCCAATGACACACCCACAGCTGACACCGGTCTGCTATGCAAAAAAGTGTGTTCTTTAAAGAAGAAGAAAAAGTAGAGAAGAAATCTAATAAATATCCCATTATTTCCAGTGTATATTACGCAAAATTTGGCATGAAATCTTTATCTCACATAAATGTGAAGGTCACTTATTTGTTCATTAAATTCTCCTCAGTCTACATCATTATGCTCATAGTTTTGCTTATACTTAATGTAGTAAGGGCCTGCCAAACTCATTAGACATCAGCTGATAAATGGATTTGAACTCACAATCTGTTAAAAATCACATAGGCACATTAGAGCAATATTTCCATGGCTTAGAGACCGAACACATTTAAATCTTCCCAGAGAACATTTTGAGCATTTTTGATCCAGTGCAGCAGACTCAACACATAATTCAAGTCTGCTTGCTGTAAAAATTTACAGGCTGGGATCTTAGTATCACCAGCCATAAATCAAAGCCACACGCTTAAAAATGTGGTAGTGGCAAAACTGTTGGATAGGGTGTAAACATCTTATCAAACTATTATCATGCAGTGCTTGCACTGGAATAATAGAGATTGTCAAATATTGCATGGATGTTCTCTCTTCTGGTGGAATTTGTCCACATAGTGTACGACTCTGTGCCAGTTCCAGCCTGGGCACATCTCTGGAAGGGGAAGAGCTTCTGAAGCTGTCCTGGATTCTCACCCTAGTGCCATGGCTGCAAATACGCTTTTATATGAACTGGGGACAGAGGAGAATATGGGCCGTGTTTATGCCATAGTTTATGTTTCACTTACTTGTTGTTCCTTATTGTAATTTCCTCCAACTGATGATAAAATGCTTATGAAGCATCGGGCTGATAATTTGCAGACTCTCCCGCTGCTCTGTTTGTTATAAAGCTACTCGTGTCTCCAGGAGAGTCTTTCTTCCTTGCGGATTTATGAGCCTAATGAACCGCTGTTATTCTCCATCACAGAAGCCAGTGATGCTGTGACATTATAGCAGGAAGATCTGAAAACTTATGAGAAAGCACTTGAAACAAACCGCTGCTCTTAATAAGTGCCTCTTGTCTTCAGTGTGGTCTGAGGAATATCTGAGCAAGCTAGTCAATGAACAGAACAGACCGAGGCCTGCTCTAACCCTGCCGATCCCACTGGTGAGACAGATCCTGTGCTGGTGTGCACTGCACCCCCAGGGGCAGGGTGCTGACACGCAGCTCTGCTGAACGGCCTGCTCAGCACACAGGGAGCCCCAGCTCCTGGCACCACTCAGTATTTCCAGAGCATGGCTGTGGGATGTATGAGACCAAACACTGTTAAATCAAACTGCCGTTAAAATTATCTTCCACCTTAGTAGAACTCCTCTCACTGGGGCCCATCGGGCTGGCTAGACAGCTTTTTGTCCCTAGGCACTCTAGATTCACTCAGACATCTTTTCTGGAGTCAGGCTTGCACAGAATTCACCCTACTTCAAACCTAGCGAGCAGAGGCGTGGGGCAGGGACCACTTCCTGCAGCCTGTGTGCCTAGCTGGTCACCCTGCTAGGAGCACATTTCTGCCCACCATGAGGAAAGTTGCAACACCCCGGCTAGGCTGGCCCCAGGCAATTTAGGAAGTTACAGGCCATGACCAACACCTTCAGCCCCACCTGGAGACCATTAGGAAGCTCCTGCAGAGCCTGGAGCACATGGGTCATTGGCTCCCAGTGAGATGCCCAGCGCTACAAGCATGAACTCAGTGCTGGCTGTCATCATCAAAGGGGACAGGTCTCAGACCCAAAACTGACTTCAGCCAGACTGCGGGGAGCAAGAGAGAAGCACATTGCCCAGTGTGAAGCAATCAGTCAACAGCAGCGCTAGGCACAGAGCCCGGGTGTCCTGTCTAGGAGCAGGCTCTGGCAAGGTCTCTGCTGCCCTTGGCTGCTGTGCTGGTTCCCAGAGACAAGAGGGTTGGGCCAGGTGAGCCATGCTGCCTGGTGGGGCAGAGCTTGAGGTGATGCCAGTGCCTTCCCACCCTGCATGTCCCTGCCTGTGGTGCCAGCTGCCTCTCTCCGGGCTCTGGTCAGAGTGCCCGACAGCACACACACAGTGGGGCCAGGCTTCCCAGGGAGCTCACCTGCAGCAGCACCCAGCCATGGGCTGCTCTGTGGCACATCCCCTGCAGACAGGGGATGCTAGAGCCGGCCTGAAGTTACCTTTGCAAGTCTTGCCAAAATAATGAGACCTCCCACCACACATGATGCTTAATCATGCTGTCAGCTCTGCATATTATTCATAAAACCTCTGCTGTCTTCAGTTAATCTATAGTCATCAGATCTTTCACCGTGGCAAGCATCTCAGCAATTGTGCTCATTACCAAACCACCATGGCATAATAGGAAACGATTCCTTTTCCTGTGATACTGTGAGATGGGGAACTCAGCACAAGGAAGGTCATGTAGCCAGCAAAGCGTTAGAGGAGAACACACGGTGACATGCCAATCGGTGCTTCGAACAGCTCAGCCGAGGTGACTCTGTTTGTTAAAAAGTATTCAAAAGCCTCAATTACAATCAGTTAAAAGCAATAAGCATGCAAATTATTTTAAAACAAACTTTAATTAATTTCAGCATATGTTTCACTTAGGCTGATTAGTCAAATCTGATTTTCTGAAAAGAAACAAAAAACATCTGCTAATGATGATGTACATATCACTGCTCCAGAGGCCTGCAGTGTGCTCTGCGGTGAGGCAGGTTCTGCTCGGCACAAGGAAGAGATGCTTTGTGCTGCGCCAGCTGCCCCCAGCCTGCAGCCATCAGGTACAGAGCGTGACAAAAATAATTTTTTGTTTAAATGGCTAGAATCGCCTTGGAACAACCTGATGGTGTTTGTATGAACGACTGTCCCCCTGACAGCTTTCCCTCTCATCAGATGCTCTTTGGATAAGAAACAGGTAAGGAAACCTGGAAATCGGACCCGTAGGGCTCCAAGCTGAAGTTCTTTACAGCCTGACCTTGGTACAGCCTCTGAGATGCCAAGTGAGAAGTTATTTAGTCAGCTGTATTCAGAATAGCAAGAAGGGCTTAACAAAATGTTCAGGCCCCACTTCCCTCTAAAATCAGTGGAAAAAATGACTGTTTCTACAAACGCCTAACTTAGCCAACACAATTGCCTATTCTTCGTTCATTATAGAGGGAGACGGGATGTGATAATCCTCATAGTCAGGAGGATAAACCCCTCTTCACGCCTGAGACTCCACTGCGGGAGGCCTGAACAGAGCCCCCTCGTACCTTTGGGGCTGCTGCTCGCAGTAATGTAAATATTTAAAATTCCATACCGTTCTATAATCACAAGGCTGATAATGGAACAGTTTTAATATCCTTACAATGCCAAATCCAGACTAACACGATAATAGTGGCTCCCAAGCAGTTTATTAGCACTCATACCCAATATGTAGTAATCCTAGAGGAAAAAAAAAAAGGAAAAAAGAAGTCCTGCCAATGTATACTGCACACTGAGCTGCAGGACGTTGTATTCCAAGAGTTATTGCAGTTGTAGAAACCACGTGGCTCCATTGCTTGGCACGAAGAGAGGATAAAGAGAGAATGGACTATGACAGGTGTTGTTTTAAATATTTTGAAGATATGCATCAGGAATAGTTCATAAAAGTGCTTCCAAAGTAGCTCTTACACCCACTGGGCTTGGCAGTCCTTGCTCTTAAAAAACATGAACTTGGCACAGTAGTCTCCTAAATCTTTTAAAGTAGCTTAATCCTCCCAGTAATGAAACGTGCACTCAGCTAGATGGGGGCATTTATCCGAAACACGCTTATTTACAAGCAACTAAAACATGAAATTAGCTGGTCCCGGAAGGCAACTTTGTACTTCCCAACTCTTCTGCTTTCATAAATCAACCCATTGAAGAGGGTGCCACGTTTGTTTTTCCCATTCTCACATTCTGCCTGAACAATCATTCCTCATTTAATGCCAAAGATGATCCTCCAGAGATGTCTCTGCATGACTCTGTGATTTCTAGCTCCTGTGGGACTAGAAGTGCCTGTGTGTTGGCAGGCACCAGGAGGTTTGCAAAATCTGTGGTTCTGGGAATGTTTCAAAGGAGGTTTCTTTACCAAACAATGCTTCTGCTGTGTGGGCATCCAACATAAGTGATAACAGCAGGATCACCACATCTCTGCCGATTCCCTCTCCACAGACAGCAAGCCAGTGAATGGGATGTGGAGCGGCACTGCTGATATGTGCTCCTCTGCTCCCACATTGCTGGGGATCAGGCAGGCTCCAGCACCCAGGCTGACAGGTAGATGCACACATCACAGCCACCACAGCCAACTACTTTTAACACTTTCTGGGTAAACTAATTACGCAAAAAGTTCTTGCATCTCCTCCATGGCAAGGGAGAACAGTCTTGGTTCATTAGGTATAAAGAATTCACTCCCCCAGCCTTCTGTCCATTTTGGTGAAATCATGGATTTTCTGGGACTCCTCAGCAGCATGCTCACTGGTGTGTCCTTGCACTGTTATGCCACTTCTGCATAACCAAGTGTACAGTGGCCAAATAGCACCAACATATGATGCTTTCAGCTATAGGATTCAAAATTATTATTGAAACTTCTCCCTAGGGAAATCCTCCCAGAAACTACAATGCCCCAGCAGAGATCCCTGGTTCATGACTGCAGAGACATGACATACCTTGGAGGAAGGAAGCACCAGTGCTAAAAGAGATCCGGGCCCACAGTTGGTGGCTGCAAACACATTGCTGAGCCAGGCAGATCCTGGGCAACCACACAGCTCCTCCACACTTCGTCTGTGACCAGGAGATGATGCCAGCTGGCTTCTGTCAGAACAAGGAAGAAGCTACTGCAAGGTTAAAACAGTTCATGCAAAGTGACCTGAGGATCAGAATTTTCCTTGTAAGATTTTTTTTTTTAACAATAGGCACATAAACAGTAGAAAGAAAAACAGTGTTTCTCTCACCTGCCTGGAAGAATGGAATATTCATAAATACGCTTTAATTTTCCTTTTTACACCAAGTTACCATCTGTCACCTGATTATTTCAGCCTCAGGACTACTAAAGGGATTCCCCTTTATTCTCCAACTTTGAAAGATTTTTAGGTACTGGATTTAAAAGAGCACGAAGAGCAGCACCAGGCTTGAGAATGCAATCAAGCCCACAGAAGGAAGAAAGAATGTTTCCACAGAAACTTTGAGAAAAAGAACAGCAGCTCTTCATTCATTCCTGTATCCTTTTTGAGGTCTGGAGTAAAGATTTACTGAGAAAATGAGTTACATGTGAATATACCAGATGATGAGTCAGAAAAGCTGTGGGCAAGAATTCAGCAAACCTCAGTTTTACCAACGCTCATATGCTTCTAAAACAAGATCCTGAGGAGCTTGCTGCTAGGCACTGGGGAAAATCGGCATGCTGGATATGTGGCTTTTGTCAGCCAGCAAACTGGATACATGCACGAGGCGGGGGTGGGCTCCTGCAGATTCTACTCTGCTAAATACTGTGGTCCCCAAATTGTGTTGGCTTGGGAACAACTGTGAATATAAACCATTCTGCCTGAACATTTCTCATCCTGTCTGCATCGGTTTGAAATTTTTAATTCCCTGTTGACACAAGCAACACTAGAGAGTCTCAAAGGCAACACAAGAACCCTCTGTTGTGAGAGATGGGGTCTTTTCTGACAGGTATTAAATAACACCTCCGAGCAATTCTGGAAGAAGTGGAAGAGGGGAATAGAATAAAATATACAATGTGATAGCAAAGCTCTTTGTCTTTGAAAGCAAAATTCCCATCCTGTGCAAAGAATATGAAGGAAACAGATGTTCCCATGTGGAGTTTAATGGCTAGATTGTTAAAGGGATAACATAATTTCTTCTCTTTGCATGTGCCTTGCTCAGACTAGTACTACAAGATCTCCTCCTTCTGAATTAATGATTCTTGAGTAAGGACTAGATTCTAACCAGTCTGAAGGAAAAAGAGCAGAAATACCCTCATGACACTTTCTCCATAAGCATCCCGCACTAGAAGTTGCAAAAGTAGTCCATGTGCCCATGGAAGCATGGACTTCTTCCTCTGTAGGTTTCTGGAAGCAGGAATATCCTATCCTTGGAGTTTTGGTCAGCCATCCTTACAATATGGTGGCTCTATAAGCTGTTATGTTTGGAGGTTCACAAGCTCACTTCGGTCCCAAGCACCAGTCAAGTGACTGAGTTTCCACTTTGAGGTGCCCTGACTGCAGAGAGAGTTTCAATCCCAAGCTATGGGAGCCAAGATGACAAATGTTGTTCTCTCAGACCTCCCTGAAAGGTGCACTAAACTCTCTGCACTGTGCCACATTTTCCTCACTAATCTGTGAGGCTTTAGTGGACAGCATTTGGTCTCCAGAATTTCAGAATTGAGAATTTACCACAGGGAACTTCTCTTGTTTTTTCACTTTAGGTTTTGAGCTACTCTATTGGGTACTTTCTGGGTCAGTTCTTTTACCCTCAAGTCAACCCCGATTTCTATCAACAAATAAAAGGAGAGCACATCAAGTACATTGTTGGGAAAGTGAGTAGTTAAGAAGCACCTACGTGACCAAGTTATGTCCATGAGAGCTCCTAGAAAAAAAAAGGTCACCATGTATTTATCGGGCTGCAGAGTCCACAGGAATGGTGCTCTGTAAGAAGTGCTTTTAGCAACAGTTAACATTTTCAAGACAATATGTCAGCTAATGCTAACCTTTGAGAGAAGGGTTTGAAGAAAGGTTAAGGCAAGTTAACCTAAATAGCTTAGAGAAATAAAGAGAAGTGTTGGAGGTAATTAATACTTGAGAGGAAATAATGTAAAGGAGAAGACAGATCTATTTGAGGTTGGCCAAGTGCAATGTACTACAAGAGGTAATAGCTTTAAATTAAAGACGGGCAAGTTTAGATTAGATAACAAGAAAAAACTTTCCAACAGGAACAGTAATTCAGCAGTGTAGCACTCTGAAGAAAGAAGCCATGCAAGTATTATCATCAGACACATTCCAGCCGACACCAGAGAGCACTCTCAGAGGGAAAATACCTGGGATAAACCACAAGAGATGTGATGATTTGATTCAGCAATCTATAAAGACCATTCCAAACCCAACGTCTATGATCCCGTGATTAACACACACATCACCTATTAATCTTACATGTTTCAATGGCTACCACTTCCCATTTACAGCACACCCACCTGACATAGATGGATGGTGGGTTATGGAACCACAATGTAGCCCTACAATGGATTATTGGCTTGATCCTCCCCTTAGCCATACATCAAGTCTCACCTCATATATGTTATTCCCCATACAGTATATTTCCAAAGACCATCTCCCAATCCTAGAAAAGCTAGATGCAAGAACCAAGTTGGAAAAGTTAAAAATGCATTTCAGGTATTCATTTAGCAGCATGTTTAGCTGACCACAGTCTGTAAACGTGTTGAAATGTTTCAAAATGAAAACGACTGGATCTTCTAACAATATGACATCAGTTCTTATTTTACGAGTTTGTTTGCCATGATCTTTATAATTTGAAAGATTAGTATTTCCTTCCTCAATCATACAATTTTCCTTCTTCAGTGTGCAGTATGATTTGTTAACCTCTTCTCTGTTTGAAAGGGCAGTTGTCGAACAGAATTTCAAAATAAATTTGACGGCTTCTGGCAGGGAAGAGAAAATACAAGATGTTGCATAGCCTGAAAGAGAAAACAGCATAGGATCTCATCTATCACACAGTGTACCACATAATTAGCAGAAGTATTGTTTCACTCTGATTAAAACCATATTCCAACAGAACAGTTGTTCTGCTGTATATGTCTCTAAGCTCAGACATTCCCTCAAGAATAAAGTTTCTCAGAAAAATATGGGGAAGTTGAAGACATCCCACAGGAAACGAGTAACTGTGTCCAAAAGTACAAGGGCTGCAGTCAGGGAGGGTCTCAGAGGGACAAAGCACTACAGGATTAGGTCCAGATCAGCAGTGATATTTATGTGCTTAACCACCAATGAAATCCGAGAGACAATGATCCATGCAGGGCTAGGAAACACGTTCAGAAACGGAGCCATGAAATTAGGGCTCCTGGGTTTTCTTACCAGCTCCAGCAGTGACTTCCCACAGGACTGTGTGCCTTACAACAATCCAGCACAAAGGCGACATCTGTAAATCACACATATTCTCAAAAAGTTGCCAAATGCAGTGTCAAAAATACTTCTTTCTAAAGTATTTATCACTCAGTCTTCTTACCTCTCTGCCTACTAGATCTAGATATGATTTCCATCACTGAAAGATTTAAGTAATATGTCTAGTTATATTAGTCAGCCCAAAAGATTGGTGGCAGAACGTTGTCCAGGGTTCAACAGCAGCATTTAATCTTATAGCTGCAATGTAAGATTCTCCCATTCCTCCTCTCGGCAGGTTAATTTATGGAAGTTTATTGATGGTCACAGTGACGGTGGGCTCAGAAAAGGCAGTACAATAAAAAAGAGAATTTAAAGAGGAACTTGGAGAAAAAAGAAAGAGAAAACCATCAGTTCCTGAAGGCCATCAGATAGATCCAGCTCTAGATTAATAGAATTCAGCTTGCAAAAATGTAACTTGAATAAAGTTGAGTAAAAAGTAAGTTTTATTTCTGCAAAGAAACTCACAGACTGGCCAAGAATATCCTAACGTGGTACCTCATCACCTGCCTCTGCCAAAGAAATTGTTGTCTTTACAACTTTTATTACCTTAGAACAGGTGTCACGTTCTGCCCTGAAGTCAGCTGTGCCTCAGCCCTGTCACTCCCTGAGGAGTATTTCACATGCTCCAGTTTGTCCTCAGAGTAACTAGAAGCCTTCACAGGAAAGTGAAGGAAAAAAACCTAACAGTGCCAAGTTCCTGTGGCAGGAACAGACGCGCTCCCCAATCTGCCCAGGGGATCAGAAATCAGTTCTAAAGCACAAGACTCTCTGTAAGTTAGATTACCTTTCCTCTGAGGCAAAAGAGCTGCAGAGAGCAATAGTAAATACAGTTGTCTTCAAAGACCACATGACCCTACATTTGCCAAAAGTTTAATAGAGTTAACTAGGCTACAGAGTATGAGCTGGATATTTGAAGATGTTTCAGCTCATCAAAGGAAAAAGGTGCTTAGATCAGCTGTCCAACAGGGACATGAAACCAAACCCACTTGAAGGTGAAGCTTGATGAATGAATTAGAGAAATTGTAGGACTGGCTTATCTGTCACCAAATCTTATCTGGGGAAAGAAAGTGTTCTTGTACGTCATTGACTTGCCTCCTGGCAACATTACAACATGATCTGTGATTTCCAAGGGCTGCCACAATTCAGGTTAAAGGTTACAGATAGCGTGGTCTTCTAGAATAAAATCTGCATTTCTGGTTATAATCTGCTACGACTTTGTCTACAAGATTGGGTATTTTAGCTGTTGCTCCATCATCTATCTCAGATGTTAAATGACGTGCACTACACAACCACTGGTGGCCGCCAAACAAGCACTAGGTGGTGATGTTCACGATCTATCCAGCACCCAGTCTGTACCAGTCTGCAATGAGAGGGAGACAAGTGGGAAAACTGCCATCTGTAGCTGTTGGGAGCAACGACACATCACACACACGTATGCCTTCTCCGGATGGGTGTGCTGTGCCTCCAGCACCGCGCGAGCCCTGCAGCCTCGCCACGAGCAGCTGCTTGCAGGAGCTGCAGATCCACCCACCCGCTGCCCTCAGCCCCTCTCAGGTCCCAAAGGACTGGCACTGCACAACGGGTCTCTGCAAGGCTCTTGGTGACGCTGCACACCTCTTGGGTGACTGGAATGACTTGGTCTCCAGGTTGCTGTCTCACAATTCATGGGAGCTCGTTATTAATGGCCCAGTAAAACAATATGCAGCCTGGTGTATCTTAATTCAATAGTTGGTAATGACCAACTTAGAGAGATCATTTCAGACCTATGGGTTTTCTAAGGCCTTTTGAAGGCACTGGCAGTAAAATATGCATATATTAATGTTACTTGTGGAAGGCAGAATATAGTGGCAGTATAAGCAATAATATGGCACCGCGTAATAAAAATTGAAAATTCTTTTCCCTGAGTGTAAATATAAAATACCTCTGGGGGACATATCTAAAGGAAGAGTGTTTCAATAACACATAGTTAAACTCAAAATTATATTTTTCAAAGCTATCCGAGTATAGTCTAATAAATAAACCATAAAATAAAACAACATTTTACAAGGAAGACTCATACTGTATTTCAAGCTTTTTGCCACTCTTAAAATCATTATTTAACATGGACAGTTTTAGTCACAAAAATTCAAGAGTTTATTCAATATCTTTTATGTGCTTTACAAGGTTATTAGAGAATTTATTTTCTCTTTCCCTTACAGATTGGAAGGTGGGCAGTGATATATGAGCTTTCACATTTTATTTATTCACCAAACTGTTCCAGATGTGATCCCATCATTTATCCAGTGACACATCAAACCTGCTGCGTGACCTTTACAGTGACCTCTTTACAACATTTGCTTTCATGCTCTTAAAGTTATAGCAGCTTAACAGCGCTTGCTTCAGTGGGAAGACAAGGGAACTGATACAGGGGGAGGGGGCTATAATTTAAAAATAATAAAAATTTAATTCGTCTCCTACAATATGAAAACTAAGTCCAGGTGGTAAACTAGCCAGTGGAGTTATATTCCCAGAAATGTTTCAATCATATTTTACTCCAAACAGTATTTCACTCCAGGGACTTGGAATGTACTGGATTTGTGCAGGCTAAATTTAGCAGGCACTAAGTCTTTCTCCATTTTTGTGATTTGTCACAGCAATAGGCGTTCTTGGGGTGATGACTTTCATTATTACACATTAGCAAATAGGATGAGGGTCCATCCACAGTTTTCCTTCTTAAAGGGAAAAAATTACTCACAAGGCACCCCAAATTTCCACTAACTGAAAAATAAAGATGTCTGCATCGTTACAACCTTAGCATCAAGCCAAAAAAAAAAAAAAAGGATTCTTGGCATCACATTTTGGGGGGTCAGTGAGCAAGAGGAATTATTTCAGTTATAGATCATCCATTCCAGCCAGCCCCCAGAGCCCAGACCTGGCCAGCTGGGAGTTTCTAAGTCTGGTGAACTTCTCTTCAGTACTTTCTTGTTTTGTGTGCTTCCACGTTTGGGCTGATACCAGCAGCAGACATGTCTCCATTGTGGCTCACACAATATTTATGGCCCAGAAGGCAGCAGGGAGTGCCAGGGAGTCAGCACATGCACACAGACACCCACACGCACCCGGGCTGCAGCCAGGACAGTTCTAGCCAAAGGACAAAGCCACATCAGCACAAAGAAGATGCAGCACACCACCTAACTACCAACTCCCCCAGCCCATGCTTTATTTCACTTAGAAAAATTCCCACAGAAGCATTCAAATAATGCTTAAGTAAGAAATCAGTAAAATCTGGACAAGGCTGTGCTGAGCACTTTCTTGGTATCCAAGTGCTCTGCTCTGCCCACCCACTGCAGATTCATTTCACCAGGATGTCTGGATTTGTGGATGCTTACCAAAGCAAAACCTGAACTGCAAGATGCTGCAGAATCCCCCATCACCTATTTTCCGGCCCTCTTCTCGCTTCCCTCTCTGCTCTGAAACAGCCTCTGCCTCGCAGCCAACCACGTGTCTGCAAAGGCCTTTCCTCAGCCTCCTGCAGCTGTGCAGCTCGGGGAGGTGCTCACTGCCCACTGCCCACCTTTGGGGTTGGTGGGTTGTTTTTTGTTTTTTTTTTTGGTAGAAATAATGAGGTTTCAGAGCTGGATTTTAAACAGCCTTTTTTTTGGAACATTGGTTCATCAAAAATGGAAAAATGACATCAAAGAAAACATACTTGTTTCTTTAGGTGTAAATCAAAATACAAAGCTAAGCCAGTTGAAAAACAATGTATTAGCCTAATGTGCTTTGAAAACAGAGAAATGGCACAAACACTGGATCTGAAGGTGCCAGCAGGAGAATATGACAAAGATAGCTGGAAGTACAGCTTCCAGGGTAAGCGATCACAGAAAGATTACAGTAACAACACCACCACCAAGTGATTAATTCTGAAAAAAAAAAAAAGTGCAGATCTGCTTCGATCATCTCTCAGTTCACAGACTCACATTTCAGCTGGAATCATGCTTTACAAAAACAGAGTTGGGATTTGAAACTTTTTAGCTAACCCTCACAAATAAGATCCAAGTGAGCTCCCCAGCCCACTTGCTGTTCCTTATCCCCACCGGCAAAGGAAACGCACCCGTTGCCTTTGGAAAGCCACAGATTTGCAGGGGTCCAGGGCATGAGCTGGCAGGAGGATCAGGTCCTCATGCTTGTAATTGGAAAGGACACGAAGTAATGAAGTAATTTCCCTGTCCCTGCTCTCCATGTTTATCAGAGGCTTGTCTGCAGTGGAGGAAGGGTGAGAGGGTAATCTGAGCCTCCACAGAAAACCTGCTTTTTCTCCAAAGTTATTTAGATTTCCATGAGCGCTGGCAGAATGTTGGAAGGAGTCCAGGCGAATGAAGGAATTTGGCTGGTCTGAAAATATCATACAGGAACTTTAAAAATTGAACTGATTTATGCCCTGTAATGTTTTCAATACTGTATAAATTAAGTTTGAGTTCCTAGACTGGATTTTAAGAAGAAATTTTATATGTTATGAACCATGAAAGAACTAGAGAAAAAAATCTTATTGTATGATAATTCCACCTCTCCTATAAGAAGTGCAAGACTTTGCATATATAATGTGTTCAAAAGAATAATATGGAAAATGCATTACTTTGTAGCATCAAAGGATGTTCCAGAATACCTTGAGGTCCTGACAGCTATTTGGAGTCTAATATCTTACAGCGCTGTGAAATGTATTAGCGATAGGAGCTCTGTATGTTCTGCTCTCCACCAACGGGCTGTCGAGCTGGACCTGGGAGCTTCAAAAGTCTATCTAGAAAGTGCGACCTAATTGGAGAGAGAAAATTATCTCCTACAGAGAGCTGCTTAAAGCCACCATTGCTCTTTCATGTGCAGATGGCTACGCCCGGGCTTTTCCTCTCGTGGCTGCACTTCCCTGTGTCAAACCCTCTCAGCAGTGACTTCCACGACACAGCCTCAGGAAGTCCTCTACGCCAACAGGCAGCCACCGTGTGCCTTCTGAGGCTTTATGATGAACTGTGAGGTTTTCAAAGGAACCACAATTTGCACATGTAACAAACATAAATATGTTTACCCATGGTGCCTTGTCCCCAGTCAGAGGGAGATACAGCTGTAAGTAGCAAAATACATTTTCCTCTTTTAATCATCCACGGACACAACCTCAGCTGGTGATCTAAGGGCTGAGTCACAGCTGATCCCCAGTTTGGTTAATCACCAGCCTCCTCTGAGCTCTGGGGTTTGTTCCTGGATCGGAGGTCAGTGCACACAAAAGGCCATGAGCAGTGAGCCCATGCCTCTGTGCTAGCGAACGCGGCACACCCCAATGCTCACTGCGGGACGGGCACCTCAGGGCAGAGCTGCCCAGCCCTGGCCCTGGGAAGGAACACCAGCGGTCTGCCCACAGGTAACTGCCAAGCAGAGCTGTGAAGAATGGAACCTGAGGGGGAGATCGCTTTCTTCCGGTGTCTGAAGTTGAAATCAGGACATCAGCAGAAGTCAAGGCAACAGGGAAGTGAAATGATAAAACTAAGGCTGTGCTGGCTGTCAGATCACTCTCTGAGAATGTGGGAGAGCAGTGCAGGTGGAGAGCTGCTCACCGGGCAGATCGGGAACAGAGCTGCTCGTTGGGAGCGCTTTGGTGAGCAGGCACGGGCCTTTGGTGTGGAGGAACATGGTGGGGCTCTGCTGGTGTTTTGTGCAGAGTCTGTTGCTCCTAACTGCTGTTGCACACCGATTGCTCTCCCATCCCTACACTTTGAGTCACCTTTTTGAAAAAGAGCTTTATATTTTCTGGCAGCAATATTCGGCCCATTACTACCTGTAACCAGCACCATCACTGGGCATTACTTGTGTGCAAACATCCGCCTCCATGGCTTTCCATGAGGCAGTTATCACTCCTGACCTTTGGTACAAAAGATTGTGCACGGGCAGATTAAAATAAAATGAGAAAGAAAAAAGCAAAAGCTATGCTCTTCCAGGAGAGACGTTTCTCTGCTTTGTACCATTCACAGTGTATAAGATACACACTGTCACACAGTCCTTTGAATCAATGCAACAGCTCTTCTTTTTTTTGGATCATTAATAGCTTCAGCCCCTCTCAGGCTGTGGGGACAGGCAGCAAGCCCACCCTTCCAGTAAGCCATCACAGTAAGAATTCATCTCTTTTCCAAAGCGCAGAGTTTTTTCCCCCTCTCCATGCCCATAACCCTGGCACGCCTAAGGTATGAACAAGAGCCAACACCAGACCAATACCACCTTCCACACCTGTGAAAATGGAGCAGCAATAAACCCAAAGCTGTTCTTAGTTCTGTGGGGAAATCTAGAAATGTAACCCAATGGGAATAGGTGTTTCAGTGACTCCCAGCAGAGCGGAGAAAGTTCCAGATTTACAGTGTAATTAAAAGTACAGTTTTAGTTATATTTTCCACCACGTGGCTTTTTTTCTCTGCTGCAGCATTCTGCAGGTCTTAAAGAAGTGTCCCTGCATCTGAGCACACAGAGGTCTTGGGATATTGCTTGAAAACAGTACACCAAGAGGAAATTGTGCAATCAATTCCATGAGAATGCCTCCCTCAGCAATAAACACTGCCTGTGCCAAATAAATGGGTGATGTGCGTCATAAATTTCCTTTTCCTGTCAGAGCAGCCACAAGAAATGGATGAAGTTATGCACATTTGTATAAAAATAAAAACGCCTGATTTGCCCTGCAGAGTGCTGCCAATGGCCCAGCAGCCGCGGGCTGAGCCTCTCACACACACAGCAGAGCCCACTCCGCTGATCTCACAGTCACATCACGCCAGTCCCAGCCTCACTGCTCACAAATGAGGAAGGGATGCCTTAATTTTTACTTTCAGCTTAAGCTCCTACCAAAGATACACTGTTTTTAAAGAGTCTGCCACTTGCTGAAAACCAGACCTAGCACGCAGCCTTGGCTGGGCAGCCCACGCCTGGCAGTCCCACACTGCCAGCTGCTGCCCCGGACTGTGAGGGCCTTTCTGCTTTTTTCTAGGTAGCATTTTCCCTCTGACTGCACTCAGAGTGAGAAACTTGCTTGTGTGCATATCGAAAAGCTATAACCCATTGGGACAGACTCTTCAGCAGGGTCTGTGGTGGTAGGACAAGGGGAAATGGTTTCAAACTGAAAGAGGCGAGATTTAGGCTGGGTGTAAGGAAAAAGTCCTTTATGCTCAGGGTGGTGCAGCACTGCACAGTGCCCAGAGAGGTGGGGGTGCCCCATCCCTGCAGACACTCAGGGTCAGGCTGGGGGTCTCTGAACACCTGAGGGAGTGTGGGTGTCCCTGTGCATTGCAGGGAGTGGGACCAGGTGGCCTTTAGAGGTCCCTTCCAGCTCCAACGATTCTACGATTCTATGATCACCATTACACAGAGCTCAGCCCCTCATCCGGCATCAATGAGCACACCTCTGTGCCTCCCACAGAGCAGAACCCAGCTGAGAATTCCAACTATGGTAATAACAAAATTTTGGACTATTCCGTTTCCTATAATATTATTCTGCCCCATTCAAGAGGGGGTTCCTACCTGCAGAAAGATGCTGCTCACTGCTTCCACCGGTGACATCACCTGACCCCGAGCCCCTCGGAGCACCACGCAGTGACACCACGCACACCCCTGTGCACAGCTCCTGGGACCAGCCCTGCACACCAGCACCAGGGGCATCGCCTCTGCTCCTGTCCCTCCTCGAGAAATGGCTCATCTCCAGCAGCTGCTGCCATAGGATTCTTGTCTCAAGTGGGGAAAGAGAGCTGTCAGCACTGATATATTAGAAATACAATTCAGGCAGCTGCTATTTGTGTTTTATTTTTAGATGTCTTTATATTTTCCCCTCAGACCGATCTCAATGCCTATAGTATTCTTCTTTCTCCTCCTAGGTCAAACAGCACTTGTTGTACAAAAAGGGAAGTAACTAATCTGCATGATCAAGTTCACATCTTTCCATTTGTATTTTGCCATAAGAATTCCTTCCTAGGAATTGCCCTGCTCTGCCTCTCTCCCTGATCCTTAATGAATTAGAGTCCATAAGAAGATCTTGGCATGACTTTAGCATCACCAATCATTGCACAGGCCTTAACTTAATAGAACATATCTGCTCCAAAGCAGGATTTGGAGGCTGCATCAGTGCTGCCCGGAGAAGAGGGCACCCTGCTCCCACCTGTGCTGCCTCCTCTTAGGCACAGCAGGCAGCACTGGCAGCCACAGCTCCTGCTCCTGCTACGGCCACAAAAGAAGGCATTGATGGCTGCCTTTAGCAGTCAGCATTGACACAACTGTAGTTTGTCAAAAACTACACACAGATGTAATGTCTGCAACTGTAAACGGGCATTGCTCTGTGAAATGTGCTGTCTCTGCAACAGCTGGGCACCCAGCCCTGGCTGGCCATGGACTGCGTGTAGCAAGCGAGGGCACTCTGTCCCTACAGCGCTCACAAATGGAACCAAACCAACCCCAGACGTGAAGATCAAGTTCCTACATCCACGTCTGATTTAGCCCAGCAAGAGCACAGCTCACCAAGGGCTCTGCAGGTCTGGCTCTGGCCTTTGTGCCTGAAGAGCACTGGCAGGGCTCAACACCTTTGTTTTGTTCTTCTGCTTCTCAAAAAATGAACCAGAGGAAAAAGGAAATAAAAGGAAAAATCCCCGCTCTTTGAGGCACAAAGCGAAATCAATAGCTGTACACTCATTTGATCCCAGCCAGCATTTCATACGCTGAAATGCCAATCTCTCCCCTTTCGAGTCAAAAGGAGCCAAGAGTCAGAGCAAGCAGGAGAGAGAAAGATATCAGCGGTTGCCCAGGTGTGTTCCTCACAGGCACAGACATCACTCTCACATTGGTCACTTCCAAAAGGAATTGGTTCAGCTGTCAGAGAACAGATGCACACAAGAGTCGACAAGGAAAGGCCTTCTCTTGCCTGGAAGGACAGGTGAGCACCTCAGGAAGCCAAAGAAGCCTCTGATGAATCCCTGCTGCTTTTCCTGTGACTTATACCTGATCTTTGGTGTTTACTTTCCTCCTCTGCTGCTGCTTCTGCCTTTTAAGTGATAAAGAGGATTAAAGCTGTAATAGTTTCCACCACATCTTTCATTAAAAAAAAAAAAAAAATCCCCTGACTTTTCCATAAGGCTTCACTCTAAGAAAATGACAATTCATAAACACGAAAATCTTTGTTGGTACTTCCTAAGGTTAAGAAAAAAAGGCTATCTCCATATGTTCACGTTTGTTCTTTTAGGTAACTAAGCTGGCTCACTGTTATTTGACTTAACTGCTCGGATATGATGGATTTCCACAAGAGACATTTTCAGCCTGAACATGGTATGAAGAGCTCTCATGCATAGAAAAGGCACAACGTGAACAACCATGTGCAGAACTGGTTTTCATCCCGATCTGAACCTTCTGTATATTTCTAAGCAGCAGCAAAACCTTTATTGCTGATGATGAGAGCAGTAATTTTGCCAGCACACAGCTGGCCAGAAGAACATCCTCCCCAGTTGTTTATGCTTTCTGCTGAGGATGCAGTCTCAGAGGAGCACGTGGACAAGGCTCCGAGCCCCGCTCCTTCCAGATGCAGCTCAGGTAGGAGCACGCAGCGTGCCCAACCAGCCTATGTTCACTTCCAGAGACAGCATAAAGGACACTTCCCTGCTGAAAAAATGGCAGAAGTTGCTCCTCACAACAACATTCCCGTTGCAGGGCTGAACTAAGACGCATCCTGTGGGCGAGGCTGTGACCAGCCATCTCACTGCAGTGCGGGTATCTCAGTGGGAGGATGGGGATGGCTGCACAATCTCCAATGCCACAAGGCCGCTGCCTGCCCCACCTGGTGGCTGATACCTAGACAGGTAAAGTCTTGCAAGCCTTCAGCCAAGACACAATCCCAACGCCAAATATCTACACAAATGAAATGCTCCTGACACTACCTCTTTCACCCGGATCTTCTTCAAACTTGCAGGGGAACAGGCACTTTGCTGCAGCTGGTATCAACCAGCACACCCATGTCTGGCACTTACCCCTTTGTGCCACTGCCAGCTACACAACAAGGCTCCTGGAAGTGCATGGACATTGTCACATCCAAATTCACCCCCCTACCAACTCCCCAAAAATCGAAGGGATGTTTTGGAGGGAGGTTGTAGATTTGTATCTATAGCCCAGAATTATACTGTTCCAGATCTAGAAAATAACTGCTGAGAATTGTGAAAGGCATTTTGTACAATGGATTGAATGGTTGGTGGTTCCAGTCTAGTCAGAAAGCCTCACGAGAAGGGCCTTATGTTGGAGCTTGAAGTATCTCTGTTCCCAAAGGACACTACGGTATGGTGAATCGTGCCACAGT
Source organism: Penelope pileata (assembly GCA_013396635.1). Taxonomy (NCBI): domain Eukaryota; kingdom Metazoa; phylum Chordata; class Aves; order Galliformes; family Cracidae; genus Penelope; species Penelope pileata. Next base: position 435,344 of record WBMW01004086.1, on the reverse strand, counting down.
TTTTATGGTTAACTGAACTCTTATTTTCAGTCTCTGAAGAGCTCGGGGTTTCTTTGAATTGTGAATGGTGGCTCAAATCCCAGCTCTGTGTGTGACATACTCGTCTAGTGACAAAGTTCACACGTTGAGCCTCAGTCGAGAATCCACATGTAGCCTGAAAGCTGCTGGCACCCACAGCAGATAATTAAGATCATATGAGACCCAGCGTTTCTTTCCCTTGCCCGTCCATATCCAACAAAAGGGCCAAATGATTCTCTTTGCTCTGAAAATTTGAAAGGTATATCCTGTCACTTGGCTTTTACTTACACGCCTTTATTTCTAACTGTAATTTCTATTGAAACATTTCGCTACCCACACCACAACAAACATCGTCATGGTAATTTTTGACATGACCATTTCCCATGAGATAGAAAGGCAATATTTTCTAAAGCAGCAAAAAGAGTTAAAAGCACACGTCCCCTGTCACGGTCTCACCCAGAGTGAACGGTTCCGTGAACAGCACCATGTGGATGCTAACCTGAGTGATGCCAAGAGATTATCTTGGCAAGTCACTCAAATACCTGAGTTTAAAGGGATAAAAGACTGGTTTGGCAAGTTGAAATAGCAAGGATAATTCCACAGATTTTATAGCAGCAGCCAATTCTGCTCCAAGGGATTTAAATGGCAAGGATAATAAGAACTGGCTTTCCTTATTAGACAGCTATTTTGTCATTTTGTGCATCAGCCTGTTGATTGTTTTATCAGCTAATGGAGAGGAAAAATCACCATTTTAGTGAAATATTAATTGCTGTCATTTAAGCTGCTGTGCTGGTTATGACTTATGACTAACAGCTTAAGGTGCACAGAAACCTGAAATGCACAGTATTCCTCCAGTGGTCAGGGCTGGTTAAAGGAGAGGAGCAGAAGAAATGGGTATTATGACAGTTTGTCAAGTGCATTTCTTACCTGGCACAACCGCGCTGTGTTGGCTGCTGCTGGGCACTGATTGACAAGCTTACGGTATTCCTAGGGAAAGCAAAAATAAGATTGTTTCTTGTACTGATCAAATGAAATCAGCTGTCCTCTACAGCTGGGTAAATTCAGGGCAACTTGCTGAACTTGCTCTGAATTCACACCAGTGAAAACAAAGGAAGATTTTTGGTACAGAATTTTTATGATTAGAAACAGCAGTGCAGCTGTGAACCCTTCTGAGCATGAAGGAAAGGTGAACGTTTCGATGGTCAGTCTGTGTGATATCCCATGCCCTGCCTTTGGTTTGATTGCTGAGTTTCTCCTTTTCCACAGTAACAACTTTGATTTCTTTTCTATGGGTAAAAAATATTGTTCATCCTCCTGCATGGTCTGTAAAGCTTGCATTGCTAAAGTACCTATCCCCTCACCAGAGCTGGGGCTCCTTCAATACCTGGAACCTTGGATGGCAAGAGGTGAGAAATCATCTCGTTTCCTGGGCAGGGGTGGAGGAGAAGCACTGCATTAGGGAAAGACAAAGCAAGCCAGTCTGGTGGTAGGGGAGAGAGGGAAGGAAAGGGGAAAAATGAAAAGGGAAGGGAAAGGTGGAGGGAAAAGAGCAAGAGAAAGACAAAGAAACACTCGGGGGAAAAATACCGCCGACTTCAAAATTCCTAACCTCTGTTAGAGCTTGAAGGGAAAGTCTTTGTGCTCTTCAGATTTCCTCTTCAGATGATGAATGGATGGGGTGGGCAGAAGTCTGCGAGGACAAACCTGGTGCTCCTGCCTTTGTTCACGCACCGGATTCTGCAGGGCTGCTCTTTGTTGCCTTACGCTACAGCACACTGTGGCACAGTGGCCAGCACTGCTGACAATAGTCCAGGTGAGATCTAATGCCTTTTACAGTGACAGACACATCGTGTATTTTGTTTTATATCCTGTCCCTCTGTAATGCAGCCCTGTCTCTCACTTGCCCTTTTACCACAGCTGTGATCTGGATGGACACTTTCAATGATTTTTCCAAAAGAATCTAACCCCCACGCACACCAAGCCCCTCTTGTGATCCCTCTGCTGAGTTCTTGCTCTGTTTAGCACATATTTCCCAGCCTGATTCCCTACTTGCAGATTATTTTACATCAGCCCAATTGAGCTCAATTTGTCAGCAGAGACACTGAAGGTATCTGGGCCCTGGTGAACTTGCTCAGGTTGTGCCTGGTGCTGGGCAGACCTCAGACTGGGTTCTCTCTTCCCTTTGCCAAACCAGAGGAACTTCTCAGACACCAACAGCGTCTCACTTACACCGTGCTGCTGAGGGGTAGGCTCTCTGTTTTCTAAATAACAAATACCCTGACATCTCTGAAACACGTGAGAGGCCAGCAGAGCTGAGGCAGCCCCATGCCATGGCCCCAGGGACTCTCCACTGGCTGCAGACTTGCACCAACCTCTGCTCCCAGCCCATACGGACGTGACAGGACTTCTGGCTGACCAGGCCGGGGAGCCAGAATGGTTCTAGCCAGGATGCTCTGCTGCTGGTGGTGCCCAATCTGGGCTGCCTCAGAGACACGCGCGTGCTGGGGCACCTCTGTGTTGTCTGGGTTACGCATTACAGAGGTCCCAGAACAGTCCCGAGAACGGCCTTCTGCCAGCTTGAGAAGTTTTCATCTGTGCTTATTGTCTCATAGCTGCCCTTGAGATGGGTTTTGATCCAACAGCCTCTATTATCTCCTCTTCCTTTACCTTTTGCCTTAGCTATTAATCTCTGTTGTGGAACTTTGTGAAATGCTCTTTGAAACTCTAAGCGCACTGCTGAATTCCCCTCATCTAGCCTGGCAGTAATATCTTCAAAGAACTCCAGGAGGTTAGTTAAGTATGACCTCCTCTAGCTTCGAGCTCAGCTTCCCAGCAAGCCCTTCACTCTGTTGCCAGAGATGAGAGGAAGAGGACGGGGAACTCTGGGACAAAGAGGCACATCACTGTTACAATAAAACCAGCAGCAGGCACGGCACCGCTCCCGCTGCCCAGTACATCTTTAAATTACGTTGGTGACACCATGCTCTCCAGCTGTGCCTTCTGCTTCACAGGGGCCCGATGTAAACCCTGTCTCACAGGCAAGCTGCTCTCTCCTCGCCTGTCATGGGCTTCAAAGGGGCACCAAGGATTTTGGAAACAAAGCTGATGACCCAGCTGTTCCTTATGTACCCCTGGATAACCCTTCCCAACAAACCCTGTTGATGACTGCCCATCATCAAGTTCTCAGCTTTCATGTCCACCATCCATGGAGCCATTTTAAATATAACAAAAGTTACAGCACAAATTTTCGCCATGGAAGTGGCCATGGAGAGGAACAGGCCTCCCAAAGAGGTATTCCCATCCTTGGAGCTGCCTGAAAATCGTCCCATATGAGTCCTGGGCAGCACTCCCTGACTTCCCTGCTTTAAGCAGGAGGGTGGACTGCTGACTTCCACAGAATGTGATAAGGCTTATTTGTGTTTTTTTTTAATTTCCTTGGGACCCAGTCCCATTCTCCAGCTCTTAATTGGCAAATACAGGAACCTGAATCTGTCACCTGTTCTTTGCCCTTCCAGAACCTCAGCTCTGCAAGTTCCCTCCCTTCTGCATCAGCCCAAGCAGTGTTTAAAGTTTCTCTCTAGATGAAGTGAGCCCATATTTTAATTCCACCTCCACTTGCAATGTGCAGATTTTCCCCTTGCACTGTGCTTTCTGCTCTTGCTCCCTCGCAGAGCACCTTGCTGTGTTTCCATTCACACATCATCTCTTGCTGGTTTCTCATTTACATCATAATACCGGAGTTGCTGTTTACACTGAGCTGCACAAAGGTATGTTTTACATCTTACTGTGGTGTGATCATTAACATCACACTGTTGGCCCCAGGGAGTTTCATGACTGGATTCAGATCCATCTGTCCCATGTTCCCAACAGGAGTTCCCCCTGCAGGCCTGAATATTTTGGCAGGAGACAATTCAAAATGTGCAAAGCTCTACATGTCAGGCAGAATGTGTTACCTTAAATGATGATCTATTATGTGGATGTGCCTGTTGTTTCGTATTTTACCTCTTTAAAGAACAGCCTCTTCAGAAGTCATGGTGCAATCTGTGCTTCATCAGAATAAAGCTGCCAGGTATCTGCAGCGAGGCAAACAGCCTTAATGTTCTTGATTTATAGATAAACCTCCCACAAAAAGGATAAAACAAGACACAGATTTCATTATTTACAGACGATACTGGTTTAGTAGATTTCGGTGCATTCTCTTTATAGGTTTACATGTCAAAAGTGCATATAACATTTCTGCTACCACTACCTGCATAGCCTGTCTGGAAACTGAAATAAGGGTACACGTGGTGATGTTCCACATCTAACCCACAGAGCCACAGACATTGCTCTGAGTGCTACCCATGGGGAAAGGCATGAACCAGGCATTGCCAATGTGCCAGCAGCTGCACTGCCCGCAGGCTGCAGGACCCAGCCAAGGGGCAGGAGACAGGGAGCTTCTGCTTTGGAAGTAAACTTCTACTTGGCATTCAGGGTGGAAACAAGAGCTGTAAAGAAAAAATGAGAATGGTGAGCATGTATTTTCCTTACAGGAAGTGCTGTAGAGCTGTCACTTTGAGGGCCAGTTTCAGCAGGAGATAGACCAGCCTTTAATTGTCCTCAGATGTTTTTACACCTTGGGCTTACTGCAGCTGCCCTTGAACTCCTTTCCACTGTGTCTATGCACCATTTGCTCAAGTACTCTAGATCAAATCCCTCAAGATGAGATTTTAAGGAACATGTGCAGCTGGACAAAAACCAGCAAATTTTTCTTTTTTTTTTTTTTTAGCTTCAAGCGTGAGAACAGAACTTAGTTCACTTTCTGCCCTCTACTCTTCTGTGTCCATGGAGGCAAGAGATACCTTAATCTGCACTGGTGGGAAATGTCTCTCCAGCTCTGAGGACGATAAGTCACTCCTGATGCTTGGCACAGAGCAGGTTCAAAGTTGCAGCCTGAAAGCAGCTGAGTTCTCTGAAGAAAATACGAATTAAAAAAAAAAAAAAGGAAAGAAAGAAAGAAAAAAAAAATTACAAGCAGAATAATAAGTATGACAGAGCTTGTCCTAAACAATAGCATTCTCTGCAGGCTTCTCAGAAGTTGCAATGCATACACATGCAAACAGAAGTGCCCTCAGGAGACATCCACAACACAAACTGGGCCCCAAGGCTGGCTGTGGGCTGTGTCCTTTCATCTGCAATGCACAGCTCAGGCTGACCTTTAACGAGGAAAAATAAAAAAAAGGGAGGTGACTGCTACTGAGTCACGCAGAGGAGAAAAAATAGGGTTTGAGCTACGATGGGGAAGAAAGGAGAACATTTAGAAAATCCTGGGAGGCAGAATATTTTAGGAATGCTTCTGGATGGGGCAGACACACTAAGAGCACAGGTTTTCCAGAAGTGGCTGCTGCAGTGCAGGTTCATTACTGGGTATCCCTAGGTTTTCTCAGGATAGATGCCCAAAGTCTGAGATTTCAAAATCCACAGGCACTTTGGAAAATCTCAACTTCTTCTATTTTCCAGCACTGCTCCACAGCTGTGGACTCTTGAATTTACTTAGCACTAAGTGTTGCTACAAGCGTACAGGTATCTTTCTGGGGCACAGATATGGCAGACACAGGCTCAACAATTTGACAGGGAATCACAGAATGGTTGGGTTGGAAGGGATCTCACAGCCCCCAGCCCCATCCCTGCTATGGGCTGGGTGCCCCCAGCTCAGCTGCCCAGGGCCCATCCATGGCCTTGGGCACCTCCAGGGATGGGCACCCACAGCTCTGGGCAGTGCCAGGGCCTCACCATCCTCTGGGTAAAGAATTTCCTTCAAACATCTGACCTAAATCTCCCCTCTTTTGGTTTAAAGCCTTTCCCCCTTGTCCTGTCATTGTCAGATCATGTAAAAACTCACTCTCCTCCTGTTTATAATCTCCCCTCAGGTACTGGGAGGCTGCAATGAGGTCTCCCTTCAGCTTTCTCTTCTCTGGGCTGAACACCCCCAGCTCTCAGCCTGCCCCATAGCAGAGCCTTGGATCATCCTTGCAGCCCTTCTCTGGACCCACTCCAACAGCTCCAATGGGAAACTCCATGTCACTTTAAAACCCACTGCGTGTAGTAAGCTCAAAGAGAAACGAAGACTCCTCAGCCTCCACTCAATGCTCATAGACAGAAAACAATTTAAGAACTCAGGGTCTCACTTTTTCCTTCAGGATAGGGCTACACAGGCAGTACAACAGTGTGGCACAGACACTCAAAACAGCTTAAAACAGGCTGTGGTACAGACAGCAGCACAACAGATATGGTAGCACGTTATCCAGCACAGGTTGGACAAACATCGTCATCGATTTGCTCACTTTCTCAGGTGACATTTGCAAAGAGTGCTGGTCTCTGTCTCTCCTTCACTACGACATTCCCCATACGCTCTCTCTCATGGGGGAGAGCCCTGAGGCTGTGCCTGCAGCAGCACAACTTCATGCCAGTCGAAAGAGTCGTGTGGAGGAAGGTGGAGAAAAAAATCACCGAGGATTAATCAAGCCATCATCAGTGGCTCCAGGTGCAACAGCTATAGAAGAAAAACAAATAAATCAACCCGTGGTTAAAAATAGCCCTTTTGATTACTGTCTTCAGTCTTCGTCTGAAGACAGCATAACGACATAACATTCTCTCAGGAGCTAACCCTTGTCCAATATTTTACTGCTGCTGCCCTTAGAGTTAGTCAATACTCACAGAAGATAGGAAGGTAGATTGATTGGATGTAAAAGATACCTGTACTGTACACATTTGCTTTTGCAGGGCCAGGATACTGCCTACTGGGCTCACTGCAGGCCCCCAGCCCCTGCACGGGGACGGCCCTGCACAAGTCTACATGGCCAAGGAGTCATGCCAAGGGAGCCCAGTGGCTGGCCAGCCAGTCCCAGGCCGTTAACACTCATTGCAGACAACCAGCCCCTCAGACAGCATTGGTACTGCTGTTCAGGTCCCACAACAGTAACTGCAGTACTGCACCTCTTGGAACTTACACTTACCCAGCTGCAAATTAATGGTTATGAAATATGACTTCAAGAAGTTTTATTGTCTTTGAGTCAGCTGTCATTCCTGGTAGTCACTGATAATGCTCAGGTTCCAATAGTATTCAGAAAACAGTAAAAATAATAATAATATTCTTAATAATAAAGTATAAAGCAGGAATACCAGTAGTACACTATTAGCTTCTAAGAGGTTTGAATTTATCATATCACTAAGAGAAAAATCACTCAGTTCTCATTTCTAGCAGATTCTCAACTAAGTTGTCTAGCCTGAGTAGAAAATCTAAGCCTAGCACACAAAAACCAAACTAACCCAACAACTCAATCCCAAAACGCTCATGATGCTGGCTGGTTCTCTGCTGCCGTCTGTTTGCGTTAGCTACCTGTGCATGCCCAGCATGAGGAGCTCCTGGCCGCAGGTCCCAAGCCCTGAGTAAGGGGGTGTGGAACATGGCCATGTGGCCCCACGGAGCCCCACTGCCCCTGCTACTGCCACACTGCAGCAAGCCAGTGCTGGGGAGCTGGCACTAGCGCTGCTCACAGGCCCCTCATGAAAGAGCTCCTCATGAAAGTGGGAGGCTCACACTACAAATAAACAGCACCAATTGCTCCCTAACAGTGATACAATGCAGTCAGGGGCATTGCGATTGTGGATGCTCCCATTGCCCACATAAATGTCTAATCCTTTCTGGAAGCTGTCTAAGCTTGTGGCCTCAATTAAATCTTGAGGCAGTAAATGTGACAGGTTAATCATAGGGCTTGTTTCTGGAAACCCAAGTGTCTCCAGTCGATTTCAATTGTGGCACCTTCTCACTTCAATATCTTCTTGGGAAAGGGTAAACAGGAGCACCCAGTGTCTGCTTTCATGCTACTCATTACTTCAATACACTCTATTGTATTTCCTTTATTAGTTATGTCAGTTATTAGCTGGCCTAGGCTTTTCAGTCTCTCCTCACATGGAAGTTTTCCCCTGAATCCAGCCTGCGGATAATAAGCCCCTCCTCATTATGTGAAGCCTCTATTGTATTTAACCTCGTCTTACCAGTGCCAGGGATCACAGCAAGGTACGTCAGCCCTACCTACCTGACCATTTGCACTGCCAGCTCCTCCTCCTATTTAAAGAGAAAAATTCTCATTGTGCACCTTGCTTGCAGTTTTTGTTTGCTTGTTCCAATCATTCATTTGCAACTCAGTGTTGACATAGGACACACAACATGCAAATCTAAGATGTAATTATACAGAAAGATTTTCCAGCAATGCTACACATAAACAGGCCGCTTCACTGCAGTCTCATTCATTTAGACTCCTTTTTTCAGACATTCGACCTCCCATCATTTGTCCAGGTAGCACCACCAGCAGCGGTAGCAGTAAGTTCTCCCTCCAAAACCACTTGCTTCCGCGGGCACCTGGATCCAGGAGGTTCAGACCATTATGAAGAACGAGCCAGAGCTTTCCTGAGCCAGCAGCAGGGAGGTACTTGGTCTTCGCTGGGAAACCCTCAAAGCCGGGTACTTCTTCTGAAACGTCTACTGTTGAAATAAAGATAGGAAAGGAAGGTTTGGGGAACGTGACAAGTTTTCAACATGACTTGAAAACTATGGAGCAAGAGATACAAGGTGACATTTTGAGAAATCTTTGCATTACATAGAAGCATAAATATTAAACCAAAAAAGGAATGTATGTGGCTTGGACCTTTTGTGTTCTCTCAAAAGGGTTTTATGTCACCTAATGGACCACACTCGACCTTCAAATTCATTTTCACAAGCATTCAGTAGTTTTCATCTTTCGTGTATTTAAGATTTAAGCCAGCCACATCCAACCCATGGCCCACAGGCTGCACGTGGCCCAGCACAGCCCATACTGCGGCTGACCCCTGCCCCGCTGAGCCCAGCACGGCACGCACCCATCGCTCAGCAGCACCCAAACATTGGTGTGCGATGGCACTGAGCTGGGACCAGGGCACGGGGAGGGCGCAGTGCAGCGCTAACTCGAGTGACGGCAAAGAGTTTTATAAATTTTGATACTTTGGCTAAACACAGGCCTGCGAGCAGCAAAAAGTATGCAGCCTTGCTTTCTGTTTTCATAAAGGAATTTGAGAATAGGTTTTTAGATTGCCAAAAATATCATCATTTTTTTGGTATATTTGCAACTGCATTTTCAGTCAAAGCAAATATATCACCCTCACATTTTCAACTGTAATTTATAGTGTTGCAATCAGATAGTCAACTCAAAAATTTGGTCATGTCTGCCTACAAGACTTTTATGAGACCTATCTTACCAGAGAAAATTAACCCATATGTCACAATCACGCCTAATTTATGTCACTACTTTTGGCAGTACGTACATCTGTGAGCAACTGTTTTCAAGGATGAAGCACAGGAAGAGTAAAACTTCATCAAAAATCTCTGACGAACATCTTGAGAACTCATGAAGAATTGCAACCACTTCCATCGAACCAAACTGATGTACTGGATTCACAAAAGCAAGGTCAAACGTCCTGCTAGTTTTATGTCTTAGTTGCTCTCTTTTATGTTTTAGTAAAAAACATTTAAAAATGAAAGAAGTTTTGTTGTTTATATACGTTAACTATATTATATATTGTATATCCAGCCCAAGATGATTCCTCTTCACTGCATGCAGCCCAGGAAGCCAACAGGTTGGACACTGATGATTTAAGGCACCCAGGTGGCAAAGGCAGTGACTGGTGCACAGACAGAGGCAGCACCATCTCCCCATTCCTGGAGACAAGTGACTCAGGAGAGCTGCAGAAAAACAACACCACTGGGCTTTGCAAAGTTGCATGTACTTCTTGCAGCAGCCTTCCACTGTCTGAGTCATCAGTAATGCCAACAGCAACACACTGTTTCCAAAGAAATTATCTTTTATCTTCCTCAAAATCACATAACTGCTTCGTCAGAGAAGACTGAAGCACAGTGATAAATGATCTCAACTGGCAGTTAATTTCTTCTAACAGAGGCCTGCTCACTGCACACGATATCCTGTGGATCACATGGTGGCCCTGAGTTGCTGGAATGTCACTATCAAAGAGAATGGGCCTCTGTAGAAAGAACGGGCGAATAGTTAGAGATGCAACCACAGACTTGCAGATGGCTAGTTCAAGCTCACAGTCTGCTAAAAATAGCTTGTGTGGCATTGGAGAAGTCATCAAACTCTAAAGTTTTCATGTAATTAATGGTGCAGCTAAGCACCGTCTGAAATGAGCAAAAGTACCAAGGCACTCCTTAGAAAAGAAACGAAAAAATCTCTCTTCTCTATGGCTGCATTTTCCAATGGTAAAAAATGAAGAGAGAGACCTCTTCCCACTTCACAGGATCTATGGCAATTGAGACTCTTGATTTTCAGCTATTTCCTTCACTGATGGATTTTATTAATGCAAGAAGCATTCTTGAAAAGACTACACATATTTACCGTTATATTTCCATGAAAAATACAGATCAACGCTATTATTTTTAGCTATGTTATAAACATCTGTTTCAGAGTGGGATCACTTCTCCATCTTTGTTAGTAATTCCCTATTGTGAACAAGAAGAGTATCATTTTCCTTACACCTTTAGGGAACAAACTATTTTCCCATTTCCTACAACATTAATATACTTTTAATGGCTCTAAATCGTGCACATATAAGAAGTGAAAGATTCCTATCATTTCAATCTACGTGAAAGTTTCAGCTGCAGCATTTACCTTATTCCAATTCACTGATTTTAAAATTACAGGAATGCCCCCACAGATCTTCTGAGTTAAAACAAGATACAGCTTCTGTTTTCAAGTGTGAAGACAGCCTCCTGAGGCAGGCAAATTCATACTGTACAAATCCAGATTCAATCTAATTCTGAACTTCTTGCAAAGCTTTGAAGGAACTATTTCGTGAACTTTGTTTTGTGTCTGTGCATAGCCCTGCCTTCCTAGATACATTGGAGTGAGTCCAGAAGATGAGATGTACTGACCCCAGGTGATTTCTGCAGAACTCTTCACCTGGATTCAGGACATTTCTTGAGAGAATTTGAGTGGTGCCCACACCTTCCATGTATCAAACGACCTAATTTGGAGGACTTCTGATTCATAATCACATTGAGCAACAAATTTCCTTGCAGCACTCTAGGAGCAACGGTAGCTGAATGAGAGATGGAGGATGTGTTGAATGAACCCATCAGCCAGCAGCAATGAAGAAAGCAGCAGCTGTAATGAAATTCATTATGGCAATGAATGGTAATGAATTCATTCAGGGCAACACCAGTTCCTCTTCAAATTGCTCTTATGTTGCAGTGTAAAATCCACACCCTTTGTCAAGATTAATCGCACAGTAAGAGGCCAGTTTGGTGTTACTCTATCTGTGAGAGTAGATCGAGTGCTGCAGTCTACAGGGCACCGTTACCGTGCTTCTACCTCTGATAGCTGTCTGTATCCTAATGCAGCAACACCAACCCTTGCTAATCTGATTATTAGTAGCTGGAAAAAATACAAAGGAATGATCCATTCCAGGGCTTTTCTGTAAGCAAGATTATATTGGGGAAGAGAATGTGTGGTTGTGCACGAGCAATTCCAGCAGTGGGGACGATGTATCGTCACCGAGTCTCAAGCCTATGGCTTCCAAAGCCGCCCTTAACGCCTGCTTGCAGCCTCCACATTGTAGAGCAATGTGCATCTGGAATGAGTAACACGGGCACAGGCTATTTGCACTCAGTGCTTGAAGACCGTGCTTCTGCGCTGAACTCGTGTCCTTTAACAAAGGTCATCCATCAAGTGCAGTGTCAAAACACAACTTGTCTCCTGAGCCAGCAGTGCGACGTGTCCTAGCCATGCCTGGGAAACAAACCTCCCCGTAACTGAGGGGGAAGAGCGTGTTCCACCTCGTAGGGGAAAAAGAAGAACAAGAGAGAGACAGATGTCATCACAACAAATAAATTCAGAAGGTACAGCTTCTGGAGAAGAACAATGCATTCATAATACAATTATGGCAGAACAGAAAAGAGAGTGATAAACTAAACAGCCTTAACTCACTCCCTAAGTTCTAGGCGGTGATGTGCTCACCGGTTTAACTTTCCACCAAGATTATGGCTGTGTGACATTGGAGCCTATGAATTTAGATAGCTCATTGGTTGTAGGAGACTAAACACGTACCCGTATCGAGTGCGTTTCAGAGCCTTCAAACATGAGGAGAATTCAGGTAGAGTATCATGTGCTGCTGCCGCCTGGAGTCTCCGACACAACTCTGAATTTCTATTACAGCTTTTACACATAACTTTCAGACTTCATTAATTCTGGTGGAATTATGATTCGTCTTTCACTTTTTTAAGGTTATGTGTGACAAAAAAATTATGCTTTCAATTTGTAAAACCAAATACCTACGTGGGACCTGTCGCCACCAACAGAAGCTCCAAACAATCACACTGATGGGGTTAATTGGCATTTTAAAATAAATCACTGCCTCCAGATTGATTTATTTCCCCCCTCTCTTTACACAACATTACTGCATTTCTCTATAATTATTCAATGCTAAGTTCATGGTTTTGAAGCAAACGACTGCAGACTTAGGAAATGGTGTTTGATTTGTTGCCATGGAAACATCTCGCTGTAGATGTACTCTAATCCCATGACAACTCTGTCTCTTAAGAACCATTTTTTCTGACATAATAAAAATCTGATCAAGGTCAGATTTAATAACAATCTCAGTTCCCAGACTTTATTTCGCAAAGGTTTAGTGGAGTCATTTCTTTCCAAAGGGATTCTCCGGAAACTTTGTTTGTTTTCTTAGCTGCATTGAAATTCGTTCCCTAAAATACATAAACCTGGTGTGGTGTCATGTTAATTTACAGTGCACCTTTTGTTATTGTATAATTGCATCATTAAAAGAAAGTTACTTATAATTGTTTATATTGTCTTGACAGATGTTAACATTTTACATAACACTGTTCCCACTAATACACGTTTGGGATATCAATAACGCTTATCATTTCCGAACAACTGGTGTTTACATAGCACCAAATGCCAGTGCAGTTTAACTTTCATTTTGTACTGTAATGCTTTTCTGAACCAGTTATCACAGGCATATTCAAACCGGGAAGACTTGAGACAAATGCCAATGCTTTATGCGATACACCATAAAATAAAACCACATATCAACAGAAGAGACATATTAACATAAAAAAAAAAAAAAGGACTTGGCAATGAGGAACTTGAGAAGCACTCAGATATGAGCTCTGGGAATTTCTTCCCTCCCTGGCACCACTGTGTCAGTCCCTTGGCAGCTAGGTGCCCACTGTGGGCTTTAGAGCAGTAACAGCTCCATAGCAAAAGGCACTTGGCTAGCACAGCTCAGCTGCTCAGTGAAGGCTGGACTTTCCAAAGACAATGCTGATAGACACACAGCGACATTTCAGAAATGCCTTTTCATTTGTTCTGGTCCAGTCTCTGGACAACGGAATCCTTCGGCACACACGGATCTGATTCTTCCACTTCCAAAGCAGTGCTCCATATCCGCGCAGTGCTCAGACACAGCTGCAATCCTGGCTGCACTCGACTCAGTGGCAAATCTTCCACCCACTCTACCTGGGTGTTGTTACCTTTGCTTTTTAATGGGAACTTGGGAAGGAACTGAACTGAAATCTGCTGTGGGTATCTCTCCATTTGAGCTGTTTGTCTGGTAGCACTGCATAGCTCTTAGAGAGAAGGAGAAATATTTAGCTTGTCCATCTCATCCTAGGGTAGATAGCGAAAGGAGGTCAGAAAAATCACAGCCTGGTTATGAAAGGAATCCAGACTTTTCACTGGTTATGAAAGGAATCCAAACTTACTCAGAGACAAAGGTCTCAGATTGTCAGTCCTAGAAGCCCTTCCTTCACGCCAGGTCTGAGGCAGCTAGGAGAACATCTGTGGAGAATGTGCCCTTCCTAAAGCCAGAATTTCCTTTCCTACATCTATTTCCTCTTGAGCTTATCAGTGGCCCTACCAAAGAAAGGCTTTTCATTGTCAACATGTAATTAACTCCCTCTGCCTCAGTGAACAGTGATCCTGGAACTGCTTAACACACTGCATCATAATCTGTTGCATCACAACTACCAATATTTATTCTCATTCTGCCAAGCACAGCTTTATGCTATTAGAAGATCTTTGGTCTATGTTTATAACTTACTATAGACTATTTGATCTGCTCTGGAAATTCTTATCACATTCTCAGCACTGCCATTCACCAAGCCATATTACAATAGTGTTTTGGATCCACTCCCAGACCACATGGGTCCTGCCAGATACCTGACGAAATACAGACCAGGAAGTCCTCACCTTAAAGGGATGGGTAGCAGTCTCTACCCAGTATGGTCTCTTGGTCTCTGGCAGTCAAGTTCCACCACTGAAATATGGCAAAGAATCTTGGGGACTGCTGTATACACATAAGGAATTTGTTCTGTAGTAGATGTTCATATTGCACGTCCTACTATTACCAAAATGTATGAAAACACGGAAACTGCCATTTAAAATAAGGATTGGGACAAATTTTACTAACTTGTTCAAAACAACAGCTCTTCTGTAATAACTTTCAACCATGGCACCACAGGCAGAATATCAGCTCTTCGTATAATCCAGAAAAAAACAGAGCTACATCTGTTCTTTGACATTCCAGGTGATAAAGCACCGCTTTGATGACCCAGCTGAGATCAGAGCACATCCTGGGTACCACATAAACACACACTAAGATACAGCATCTGCCCTGCAGAGCTTTCATTTTAAGTACCACAAGACAGAGCGAAAAAGGAATTATTCATATTCCTGTAGTACAGGTCAGGAAGCTGAACCCGGGGCTCTAAGTGCAAGTTTGCTCTCTCTCTCGCACTATCAGCACAAACAAGGGTTACTGACAGCATTACTGCGACAAAGTCAGAAAAGTCAGAACACTTTCAGTGAAGATTATATCGTGGCATGCAAATTGTGTAAAGCATACACATGTGACCCATCATGATGGAGGCAGAAAATGCCAACATTACTGCAGAACTTCAGGGTACCGACCACAAGCCCCACGCCCTGTCTGCTGGATGCAGTGAACACTCACACATTCACACACACCGAAGGATGGTTTCTGCTCTGGAAAGCAAAGGGTCCCATGAGAGTACAACTGCAAGATCTGTGTGCCAGTAAATACAGTATCACTGGGCTGTCAGCCTTTCAGCATCCAATCGCCTGGTGAAAACGCAATATAGCAGAAAGGCCACTCCTCAGGACAAGGAAGTCAGGCACTACAGCAAAGGGGACAGCAAATCCCATTCACCCAGCGGCCCTGCCCTCCCCTTCAGTGCAGTTAGCTGAAGGATTTCAGCTCTTCTCCACTCTTACCTTCAAGCCTGGAGAAAGGTTTTAGTGACTTATCACAGTGCGCTGGCCAGTGCCATACAACAGCTAAGAGGTGCACAAATGTGGAACAAAAGGATGCCCTCAAAACTAAAGGGCTCAGAACTTGCTTCCACGTTATTGATGATCAATGTCTGTTTTTCTCCATTTGCTTGCTCCAAGCAGACTGCCTAATCTGCCCCGCTAAACACGGGACCTTGAGCACTGCCTGCCAAGGGTAAGTTACAGGGAGCATCAATTCCAAGTATTGGCTGATGTTCCACTATTTCCTCTCAGAAGGATTGTCAGTCAATCCTCTGCTACTTTCACTTGATTGTTTTTTACNTTTGTTTGTTTGTTTGGGAGGGGTGGGGGGTTGATTTCAGAGCCCATGTTGGGAGCACCAGGGAAAGCAAAGTTGCCTTGACAACTGTAGCCATCTGCACGTAGTAATTCTCTTTGCAGGGTGGAAGGCTGTGTTAATTCCTCGTTTCTCCTCTGTCAACACAGAGATGCCCTCCCACCCCCCCAGGTATGGGTCTGTCATATACACCCTGGTTTTCCTTCCACGTACACCCAGGGAACAGCCTGATCTTGTTGACTAAATCTGAAGTTTTAATAGATGTTATTTGACTTTTAAAAGCATTTTGTATTAAAATTTTCAGATTTAATTGACAGATATTCGATTTCAAAGTCCCACTCTCCTCTTCATAAACTGCTAATAGTATTTTATCCTATACTAACAGAAACAGAGCTAACCTAATAAACAGATGAAACTTTGCTGTCATTTCAGCTGCTCGGCGCTCTGGGCTGTGTATAATTGCTCTCTTCATTTTACAGTTCTTCTGCTTCAGATTAAACTTTTTCAGGATGTTGCAACGCCAAAATATGCATTCCAACAGGAAATCGGCATCAAAGGTAATGGGCTCGCATACATCTTTGATGCTTTGAAACCAGAGGAAGAGAAGTAACTGTTTAATTTACAGCAGCTCTCGCAGAGGCGGGGCGGAGGGGCGCGGA